>QRFJ01000490.1:285093-304700 GCA_006176705.1 Cocos nucifera | reverse complement strand
TATCATTAAAAGTTGTCCTCAACTGAGCTAAATTAAGTTTGTGCTCACTCAGGTCTTAACCTGGTCTGATTGAAACTGTCTAGATCAGAAAAGGATTGTCTTAATTTATGAGATAAATTGAGATATACACTCCATTTCCATCACTACTAATTCTTGTCCTTTACTTTGGTCAAATGTTGACTCTTTGACCTTTTGGAACATCTGCTCATGTATCATGTACTTATTGGAGAGAAGATAGGGGCTTGTCTTCTTACTAGATTTGGAAAAAAAGAGGCACATGCCTAGGATGGCGTGCCGCCCATGGATAGGGGACGTCTGAATCCCCATGATAGATGGGACTCCAGTTGCTCTTGGAATACAAACCTAGGTGATCCCTCACCTTATAGACTTTGACCAATCTTAGTGCCACCCTAAGGATGAATCTGTGGGTCTCTCTCTGATTGAATTGAAAGGTGATGTCATCCCAGACCAATTCAGATTTTAGATCATGATTGCATAAAGCACGTGATTGTCGGGGTGATGCGGCCTGTATGCAATAGCAGGGTTTCTATAATAAAAGACCTGTCTGCGCCCAACTTTTAGAAGGCTTCTTGCTTGCCACAACCCTAATGCATGCCCCTCTCCCTCCTCCAATGCCACTCTTTTTTGATCCTCTCTCTCCTCTCCATGCCTAAGGAAGTTAGGCCTTAAGAATTAATGTGATTCCAGGGCAAGAAATAAGCTGACGAAGAAGGAAGAAGACAGTCACTGCTGCAGAGATGAACATCTATGAATGATTTGATCAGCATAAATTCTAAAAAGCTCAGGATCTTCCCAAAAATAATATTTGATTTGAGCAAAGAATCGATCCTTCTCATTCTTAGACCAGCCATCAGGAATTTATCCTACGACTAAGTAATTGACAATATCTGCAAACCAAGGGGCCTTTGTATGTGAAACTATTAACAATTATTCATCTGAAAAAGATTCTCTGATTGATACAGGTTCACTATCTTTAACTAGGATCCTAGATAGATGGTCTGCTACAACATTTTTAGATCCCTTCTTATCTCGAATTTCAATATCAAATTCTTGTAGCAGTAAGATCCATCTAATTAATCATGGTTTAGCATCTTTCTTTGAGAGCAGGTATCTCAAGGCTGAATGATCTGAGTAAATTATGATTTTTGATCCTAATAGATATGATCTAAACTTTTCTAGGGCAAACACAATGGCTAGCAACTCTTTTTCAGTGGTGGTATAATTCATTTGTGCTTCATTCAGAGTTCTACTAGCATAATAGATCACTACAGGACATTTGTTTACCCTTTGGCCCAGGACAGCTCCTATGGCAAAGTCTGAGGCATCGCACATAATTTCAAAAGGTAGTGACCAGTTAGGAGGTTGTATGATTGGAGATGATTGGAGCTTTGGTCATAGCTTCTCTTAAGATTTCATAAGCTTTAAGATAATTTTCATCAAAGTTAAAAGAAACATCCTTAGCGAGCAGATTACACAAAGGATGAGAAATTTTAGAGAAGTCTTTGATGAAGCGACGATAGAATCCTACATGGCCAAGAAAAGATCGAATTTGTTTGACAGAAGTGGGAGGAGGAAGTTTAGAAATTAGTTCAACTTTAGCTTTATCTACCTCAATCCCTTTCTTAGATACTATATGTCCTAAAACGATCCCCTCTTGAACCATGAAGTGGCTCTTTTCCCAGCTTAACACTAGATTAGCCTCAATACATCATTTTAATATTTTCTTCAAATTGTTGAGGCAACTCTCAAAAGATTCTCCAAAGATTGAAAAGTCATCCATGAATATTTCTAAGAAATCTCCTATCATGTCTGAAAATATTGACATCATGCACCTTTGAAAAGTCGCAGGTGCATTACATAATCCGAATGGCATTCTATGGAAAGCAAAGGTTCCATAGGGACATGTAAAGGTGGTCTTTTTCCTGATCTCCTGGGTAGATTGCTACCTGATTGTATCCTGAGTATCCATCTAAAAAGCAAAAGTATTGTTGGCCTGCTAGTCTTTCTAGGATTTGATCGATAAAGGGTAAGGGAAAAGTGATCTTTTCGGGTGGTTGTATTGAGTTTTCTATAATCTATGCAGACACGCCACCCAGTGGAAAGTCGTGTTGGTACTAAGTTTTCCATGTTCAGTGCGGACAACCGTGAGTCCAGATTTCTTTGGAACAACTTGTGTGGGACTCACCCAGTGGCTGTCAGAGATAGGATAAATAATTCCAGCATCTAACCATTTAATTACCTCTTTCTTGACTACTTCTTGCATGTTAGGGTTAAGCCGTCTTTGCATCTCTCGAGTTGGTTTGGCATTATCTTCTGTATAAATATGGTGCATGCATATTGATGGACTAATTCCTTTTAAATCAGCGATGGTCCAACCTATGGCCTCCTTATATGTTTTCAGAATATTTACCAATTGGTTTTCCTGTTCAGTAGTTAAGTTGGAAGCAATTATTATCGGTAGGGTTTTCTTTGATCCTAAAAATACATACTTAAGTGATTCAGGTAAAGGTTTTAGTTCAAGTTGTGGTGGGGCCTGAATTGAAGGACGTAATGGTTCAATTTTTTGCTCGGGTAAGGGCTCAACTTTCACTGACCAAGGTAATGAATGTGATGGTTGAGGTGAATTAAGCAAGGCATTCACTTCCTGGGTTTGAGTTTCTTCAGTGGGTTCATCATCTTGCAGTAAATCTAGGGAGGAATTAGATTCAACTATTTCATCTACCTGATTGATTACAAAATAGTCTTCCTCCTCTTGAGTGTACTTTGGGGTATTAAAAATATTAATTCTTACTTTTTGATTCCAAAAGAAATGTCCATAGCTCCTATCTTACAGTTGATATTGGCATTGGCAGTCGCTAAGAATGGACGTCCTAAAATTATGGGATTCTGGTTCAGCTCTTGGGATGGTTCCATGTCAAGTATGAGGAAGTCTACTGAAAAATAACATTTGTCTACTCTAACTAGAACATCCTCAATCAAACCATGCGGTGTTTTTATAGATCTATCAGCTAATTGCAAAATAACTGATGTGGGTTTTAATTCTCCAATCCCAAATTTTTCATAAATCGAGGTTGGAAGTAGGTTCACACTAGCTCCTAAGTCTAGTAATGCTCGGTTAAAGGTTATGCCTCCTATAACACATGAAATTAAGGGTGCACCAGGATCTTTCATCTTTTGAGGTATTGGATTTAACAGGACCGCACTTACATCCTCAGATAGCATAACTCTTTTGGTGGTTCATGGCTCATGCTTTTGGGTGCAGAGTTCTTTAAGAAATTTAGCATAGGCTGGGACATGCTGAATTGCATCGAGGAGGGGTAAATTAATATGAACTTGTTTAAATAGTTTCATTAGCTCCTTATTGCGTGCTTCTTGCTTTTTACGAGAAGAGCCTGCTTCTAAGGCCGAAGGGAATGGGGCTTTGGGTTTATATGTCTCGGCTAATTCATCTATTCTCTTCTTTCCTTTATCTATCTTATCAGTGTCAGTACCAGTTCTAAGCTTAGGTTCTTCTATATGATTAGTTTCAGTACTATCCTCTTCTTCAAATTTTTCATCTTGGCTAACATCAGTATTAGCCTCTATCACCTGGTCTTGGTATGGGTCCTTAAGAATCCTACCACTTCTAAGTTCAGATATTGCTTTGGCATTTTCTAATTGGGGATTCTTAGGTGGAATGTTAGATGGATGAGTAAATCCAGGTGGTTGATAGACATTGGATGGATTATTTTTAGGATTTGCAATTGGTTGGCTTGGTAATTGACCTGGTTCTCTCCTCATGCTAGACTCAGCTAATTATCCTATTTGAGCTTCTAGCCTGGCAATTGATTGTTGTTGGCTTAGAATCAATTGTTGAAGTTGATTGAATTTATCATCGGCTAGATTGGTCTGTTGATGAGGAGGTGGGTATGAGGGCTGATTATAATGCAGTGGTTGAGAAGACTGACTAGGTTGTCCCTTATTATAGGCATAGTTCTGGTACTGGGGCCTATTTTGATAATTTTGAACTGGTGGGATTTGGGTCTGAGCCTGAGTCTGTTGTGGTTTCCAAGAGAAATTAGGATGGTTTCTCCAACCAGGATTATATGAATTTGAATATGGGTCATTAAGTGGTTTGGAGTAACCTTGAGCAGCTTGGACTTGTTCTTGGATAAGAGGTGGTAATTGTGCAGCCGTGGGACATTCGCTTACATGATGTGTTGGACTAGCACAAATAGAGCAAATCTCCTGATAATTAGAAGCTGGTGTGTATTGTGCAGGAGATTGTTGACCTAGATTTAGGAATTGATCTAATTTCTTGGGCAATAAGATCAACTTTATCTAATTTTTGTGCTATTATGTTCAAGTCTGTCTTAGAATTAAGTTCTGGAGTTTTGATCTCATAAATTCCTGCCCATTTTTGTTGAGAAATTGATCTTTCATAAGAGGATAATGAAGCATGGTTAATAGAGTTTTCACTTAAGGTTTCAAACAAGGTATAAGCTTCATCCTCACTTTTGCTCATGAATGCACCTCCACAGGATGCATCAACCATCTGCTTATATTGATCTCCTAAACCTTCATAGAAAGCTTGTACAATTTGCCACTTAGATAGACCATGGTGTGGGCATTTTCTAAGAAGTTCCTTAAGTCTTTCCCATGATTCATGAATTTGTTCCCCTGGAAGCTGAGCAAATCCTGTGATGGCTCGCCTCATAGTATTGGTTCGTCCTATGGGATAAAATTTCTTAAGAAATTCATGTTGCATCTCTGCCCATGTTTGAATTGTTCTTCCTAATGTGCCAAGCCAGTACTTGGCTTTATCTTTTAATGAGAAAGGGAACAAGGTCAGTCTAAGGGCATCATCAGAAAAATTCTGAATTTTTACCATAGAGCAGATTTCTAAGAATTCATCCAGATGTTTGTAAGGGTCTTCATTGGTGTTCCCATAAAAAGATGGGAGCATCTGGATTGTGGTCGACTTGATCTCATAGTGGCTAGCAGGGATATCAGGTATGTGGATGCAAGTCGATGGGTTGTAGGTGGAAGGAATAAAGTATTCCTTCATCTGCCTAGGTGGTTCTTCATGATTTTCAGCCATTTGATTATCTGGTCTTATAATGAATTAGTCTTTCAATTTCAGGATTTGGTTTAACTAGGTCAGGTAAAAGCGATCTTCTACCATGCATGTACTAGTGCAACCTGATATATGGTTCAAGATATATATATATTATTATTATTTATTTATTTTATTTATTTTATTTATTTTTTTATTTTTTAAGAAAAGAAGGAGAGAAAGAAAGAAGAGGGTTCTAAAGAAAAAGATCCTAAGGAGTCTTAAATCTGGAGATGATAGAGAGAAGAGTTAATTTGTGGTTTATGTTTGATGTTATTTAGCAAACAAGTTAGGCAATCAATCCTGACTAAGGGTTGTCCTAGGTCTAGACAGCTCCTAACTACCAAGATCACCTTCGAGCCCTCCAAGTAGAGGATCAGCCAATCAACTGGCCAGGTAAGTGTAAGGTCGGTGGGAGTCCCCTCCGTTGCTTGCCTTAGACACCAATTGTGCTTGGCCAGGTAAGCGAAACGGAACCAATTAAGTAACCACCTTCCTTCGGGCCCAGTCATCCCTGAACCACTTTCCTAGACACCAGTCAAATTGATTAATCCCTAACTTGGTTCAACTCTTAGGGTTTTTTGTCCTATTGAGCTCGAATATCCTTAAGGGTTAATGTCTAATTGATTTTAAGAGTTAAGGTTTGGGTTAATGCAGGATGCTGGTTGGTTGTTTGTGGGCCAAGGAAGGGTGATCAAATCCCTACCTTATCTTGTTTAATGGGTTGTGCCCTTAATTTGGTTAATATGAAATATGCAAAAAAAAAAAAAATTCAATCAAAGAGTTCTATGCAATTTAAACTAGATGCATGCTATTAATTAAATTCTGAAAGGCTTACCTTGCCTCCAGCAATCACCAAAAAAAATAAAAATAAAAATAAAACTAATATGATGGATGCTCTAAACAATTAGGATTTCTAATCTTGTGATGAGATTTTTAATTAGATTTAAGTAGGTAATTTTTAATTAATTTAAAAGTAAAGCAAATATTAAAAATAGGGAAAGAGATTTAGGGTTTAGGAATGATCTCATCAAATAGGATTAAGAGTTTTGTTCGTGCCCTAATCTTCTTTGTTCTTTTCTCTATTTTATTTTTTTTTCTATAAAATAAATAAAAAAAATAATTAGTAGACAGTAAAAAAAATCAAAAAAATAAAAAAATATTTAATTTTTATGCCTCCCCGATAATGGCACCAAAAACTTGATAGAGATGCGATGTTGTCGTTAAAACACCATGTTTATCAGTTTAAAATCCAACTCTTTATTTTTTAAATTAATTAAAAATTATGAAGAGAGTAGTGAGTCAGGTCGAATCCACAGAGAGGCAATGATTTATTTTTAAATTTTTGATTCTTTTATTTTTTTTATTATTATTTTTTTAAAGAAAGGAAAAGAAGAGCTTTTAAAAATTAAAGTCAGAAAATAGATTTATAAATAAAAATAAAATTTAAATTATGCAAAAATAAATTTGGTACTAAGATCTACTATTTAGATCTTAGCAACTACTTACAATAAAATTAAAAAAAGCAATGAAGAATAATTAATTTAAAGAGCTAGAATTAAAAAGAATAATAAAACTTTCTTTATTAAATTTAAAACTCAGATGCAGAATTTAAATATAAAAAATTAAAGAAAATTTAGAATTTTAATATAAGAAATTAAAGAAAAAGAAAAAGAAAACTAGAAGGAGATCGCAGATCGGCATAGGCATGGAGATGGCGTAGAAGACTGGCTCTTCTTCTCAGCACTGTAGCTTTGAAGCAACCTTTAACCCAGAGCTTGGCTTCCACCCTGTACCTTAGCTTCCCTTCCACCCGATCTATCTATTTCAAGAGGCTTAGGATCCTTTTTATAGAGCTAGGAGGGTTGAATATTTATTTCTGAAGGCAATGTGGGACTAATAGCCTTTGTAATCATCAAAATACAAAGAAATCTAAATAAAATTTGAATTAAAATAGCTCTGATATGACTCTGGTAAGTCTGATAAAATCTAGCCATTCAATAGAAATTCAATGATCCAAAAATTATCAAAATCAGATGCGTATTAGCCTAGATCAGGTCGGATTAAATTCTGACAGTCCGATCATGCATTAATGGAGAAAATTTGACCGCAAATCATGCATCGGGAGTCCTGATCATTGTCGGGAGTATTCTGGATCGTCGGATCATCCCTTGGATTGAGTGCTACCATTAGATGGTGATTCGCATGAAGTCTGAAGCAGAATCAAATTCAGAAATAACCACAGCCATCCGATCTTGACTGCAAGCTACCGCAACCGTCCGATGGTGCAATTACTGTTCTTATGGACCGACCGTACCATACATCACAGCCAATCAGCACCTCTATTATCGAGTGAAAAGATCAGATTGCCCTATGAGCCACAATAAATTTTTGTGGGCCCTTTAAGGGTCTAGGTCCACCATGTGGCAAGCTCTGATTCGTCGGTGTCTGCTGAGTTGGCGGTGCACATTGTGCTATAGACCGACTGATGGCTTCTGGGCTTGAGTCGGCTAGCGTGGATGGCTTGGTACGCCGGCTTGGTCAGCTTGGCTTGGCGCGTTTGGATGCACCGACTGTTGCGGCATGGCGGCTTGAGCCGTTTAAGCCATATGTTATTTTTCATAAAATTTTTTTTATTTTATTTCTTTAGAAATTCATATTTTTTCCATTTTAGCTTTGTTTTGCTTCAAACTTATTTTGTTATGATAAAAAAAATGAAGCTCTTTCCATTGATTATAAAATTTTATTTTCTAATTTTTATTATTTTTTAATTAATTTTTTAATTAATAAAAATATGAATTTCTTCAAAAATTATATATAAATTGATTAATAATTATTAAAAATTAATATAAATTAATTAATAAATTAATACTTTTATTGGTGAATTTATGGTACTTATCAAAATCCATTCCATAGCAAGTACTGAGCCTTTAGATCCTTTCATGAAAAGCTTAGCGGTAACCAGTATGTTCATAAGTTTGGTCAAGGAGTTTTGAAGTTTATACATATGGTAGTTCATGATCAACTGCCTTACGCATCAGTCAAAGATTGTAGAATTATATCATTCTGTAGATCCAAGTCCAACCTCACTTCGAGCTTCTCAAGCTCTTCCAAGTTCTTGATCATCATCAGATAATGATCTTGGACTGACTGCCCATTACGCATCTTAGCCTTGAACAGTCATTTAGTGACTTGATACTTGGTTGCACGACTCTGTTCACCAAACATCTCCTATAGGTGAGCCAATATTTGGCGAGCAGTCTTGATATCTTCATGTTGGCGCTGAAGTTCATCAGACATCAAGCTCAATATGTAGTATCTGGCCTTGTTATCATCGTCTGTCCACTTATCTAGAGATGCTCTCTATTCAACAGATGGACGAGCTGGTAAGGTGGGAGGGTTCTGGTCTAGTACATGAGTTAACTTCTCGGAACACAGAATGATTTTGAAGTTTCAGAGCCAATCCTTGTAATTTGGTTCGGTCAGTCTATGGGTATCCAGGATTCGTGCTAGTGGGTTGGATGCAGATATTTTTCTGTAGAAAGTCAAAGTTTCTAGTTAGATATTGTAATTAAGACTTAACCAATTTATTTAGAGATTTTATTTTTAAAAAAATTAGCTTCCACTATTTTTTTGGATCCCTATACTTCCTCTATAGAGATGCAAAAATCTCCATGATTACTGATTTCTAATGGATGGTGCGGTCCCATAAACTGACTCATCACCTCACCTAATAGTTATTAGTGATGGGTTAGCCAATGAATGAACAACTCTTGTTTAATGATTCTCTAATCATGATGCACCCAAACTTGGTCTCTAATTCATGAATCTCACCATGTCTGAAATATTGATCCACTCCTTAGTTAAATCAGACCCACCATTTGCATAGATTGAATTTCTAATTGAGTCTCTCACCATATCCAAAGTATTGAGCCCAATTCATCCTCTAGCCCATAGCATCCAATGCCTAATAGACATGGTTGTATCTTTTCGATGCAACTGAGTCACTATAATTAGCCGAGAACAATCAACCCTGGAAAGGGCTTGCACATCTACAATGGTGGAAGACCTTAGACTTAATCTTTTCTTAGGTAGATTTGATTTAGGTCTCATTAAACTAGACTTGACATAGTCATTACCATTATGACTAACCTAGTGGCATGGGTTAGCTCGGATTATTGACTACCTCAGATCAAAACTGAGTCAACAAACATGGTCAGGTAAGTGAGACCGGTGGAAGGGATATGCCATTAACTCAACAAGAATGCATTCGAGTCCTGTAGCTTCCAATTAAAAACTAGTCGGTCGTATCTGCCAAACTTATCTTAGACACCAAATTGTTGAGCTAGAACCAATCAGATTAGCCTACAATCTAGACTCTAACCACTGAGCCTAATTAGGTCTTAGCTTAATCGATCACTCACGTGACTCGATCTTGACCCAGACTTAATCCTATTAGGCTGGTCAATTTAAGTATTGTTGATCCCATCTAACCAACTCTTGATTCGATTTGATCAACTGCTAGACCTAATTGAGCTATCTAAGCTTAAACCCAATTTTATGAACATATCTTAGATTTGAAAATTTTCAATTTTAGACCTAATATATTTCATAATCTTAATTCTTAATTAAGTTTAGGATTCAAAAATAAAACATGCAAATAAGATCCTAGGGTTTTAGGATCTAGAATTTTGTAGAAAGTAAATTTTTAATTTTTGATTAAGGACGAACACGCAGCACCCCTACACATCATAAGAACACTCCATCGAATGGAAGGAGTGAAGGAAAATCCTGAATTTTCGGGATTAGGTTCGTTCAAATTTGATTGGATCAAGAGACATATTTTAAAAAAATTTTCTTAGATCCAAATCAGATCTAATATTTTTTAGATCTGATTTTATGATCTGATAAATAAGAAAATTAAATTAAATTAAATCTAAATTAGTTTTACCTTGATATGGGTAATCCGATTATCCGTTGATGATCTTGCTGATTGCCTGAGGTTCTGGATCTAGCCATGCAAGCTCTGACCTCTACCGATATCCATTCAGGTTGGATTTGGAGATCTTCTCCTTCTTTATCATGTCTTCAAAAATTAGATCTGGATCTAATTTAGAGGATCTTTAAAACTCCTTCTGAAGATCAACAGTCATCTCTGCAGCAGTGCTGTCTTCTTCCTTTCTCGTCAGCCTTTTCTTGCCTGAATCACATTAATCTGAAGGCCTAACTTCCTTAGGCATGGAGAGGAGAGAGAGGATCAAAAAGGTGGCATGGAGGAGGGAGAGGGGCAGCCTTAGGGTGTGGCTAGCAGAAAGCTCTCTAAAAGTTGGGCGCAGACAGGTCTTTATATAGACCCTGCTATGCCATACAGTGCCGCATCACCCCGACCAATCACGTTGCTTTATGCAATCAGATCTAAATCTGATTGGTGGGATGACATCACCTAATTCAATCAGATGAGAGACCCACAGATTCATCCTTAGGTGGCACCTAAGATTGGTCAAAGTCTATAGGTGAGGGTCACCTAGTTTGTATCCAAGAAGCAACCTGGAGTCCCATCTATATGGGACTTCAGACGTCCCTATCCATGGGCGCACGCCATCCTAGGCATGTGCCTCCTTTTTTCCAAAATCTAGTAAGAAGACAAGCCCCTATCTTCTCTCCAATAAGTACATGATACATAGGCAGATGTCCAAAGGTCAAAGGTCAACATTTGACCAAAGTTAAAGGACAAGAATTAGTAGGTGATGGAAAATGGTAGGTGTTATCTCAAATTTATCTCATAAATTAAGACAATCCTTTTCTGATCTAGACAAGTTTCAATCAGACCAGGTTAAGGTACCTGAGTGAGCACAAACTTATTTAGCTCAGTTGAGACAACTTTTAATGATAGAAAAAGGAGAATGTTAGACTCAATCATGTGCTAGCATGATTTTCTTGAACCTAATTGAATCTAATTCAAATCAATTGAACTGGATTAATCTAATTGATGATATCCAAATCCAAACCCATGTTTGTGTGACCCAGTTAGGTTTAGTTCTGTATGGTAATGAGATATGTCGTGATCTCCATCATCAACATCATCGAAACTTCTTTCGATGGATCAGAACACTTCTGATTCAGACAACTAGAATGATCAATCATCTAAATCATTCTAATTGCTCCCAAAATCCACTAGTGACACCTAGCAGTATATGGTGGCAACCCATCAAAACTAAAAATGAACCTCTCGATGCAGCTACTTGTGTGATTAAGTTCTTCTATCTTGAGCCCCGATCAGATTAGGGTTAAGGTGAACTCGTCAAACCCTAATTTCTATCATATGATTTAATCATTTGATTCAAGTCCGATGTGAAGACCTTAATAGAAACTCTTTCTATTATTTCACTCTCTGCCATGGCCATGGGCTTATGGACTTGATTCTCATGATCATCATAGGACTGCTCCTCATCCACCGAGGTAGATAGATTCCATCTTGGTGCAATCCAATTCCTACAATGAACATGCTATAGCCAACATACACCTCAGGATTTTAAATGGCTAGGAGATCGAGTCATGGTGTAGTCAAACTATAACACTCTTAAGGTGAACTGCCAATGCACCTCAGATCAAAGAACCAGACACACCACTGCAGCTTCGAGTTAGTCATCGACGAGAAGGTAGACTTTCTTATGACTACTCGAGGTGGTCACGCTCAATGCCCTCGTTCTCTAATGAGTATCTGTACTCTCACTTCGATGTCTCTACACCATAGACTCAAGACTCATCTACTATAAAGAAGCGATTGTACACTAACCTTCCGGATCAATCACCATCCTCATGATGATCCTACGGTCAGGAGCATTTTATGAGTTAATAATGAAAATTTTTATCTTAAATTTTTAACTCTTGAAAATAAGAATTATCATTACCATTAACTCAAGAGATGTATCACAGACACTAAATACACATATGTGATAGAAAATAATTTATTTTATTATTTATAGTTAAAATTATAATTTTGTCCCTAGAAGTGTATTACAAGTATCAGTCAATTCTGACTTCTAGGGCACATATATCTAACAAGAAGAGGATCTTTAAACTTTACTTTTTTCTTATGACCGGACGGCCAAGGAGAATGCCTTAATCAGAAATACAACTAATCTACAAAACTAATTAGATCTAAGCATATATCTCATATAAGAAAATTGATCTAATTAAAATATATTTTGTATATATTATATCATGCATATTTTCAAATCTAAATTATCTCAAAATAATTTAAAAAATTAAATTTAAATTTGATCACATCAACTAAAATTTAATCTAAACTTTTTTGTAGGACTATTCTACAACTAGTCTAAACATGCAACTATCATATCTCATATGAATAAATTAAATTTAATTTATTTTTTTAGATCTGATTATAATATTTATAAGATCAAAAAATAATAAATAAATAAATCTTAAAATTATATTTAATCAAATAAAAATTATGATTATACTAGACTATATATAGAATAATTCTATTCCTAGTCTAGTTATGTATCTCATACATATTAGATCTAGATTAATTAATTTTAATTTTTTTATTTTAGATCTAATCACATCTCATGTGATATCTAAAATCATTAATTTATCAAATTAAATTAGATCTAAATAAATTTTAATGCAACCTGGCTCTGATACCAGTTGAAGGAGAAATCCTGATTTTTTGGATCAGGTTCGTTCAAATCTGATTAGATCAAGAGGCATATTTCAAAAATTTTTTCTTAGATCCAAATTAGATCTGATATTTTTCAGATCTAATTTTATGATTTAATAAATAAAAAAATTAAATTAAATTAAATCTAAATTAGTTTTACCTTGATATGGGTAATCTGATTATCCATTGATGATCTTGCTGATTGCTTGAGATTTTGGATCTAGCCATGCAAGCACCTGGCCTCTACCGATATCCACTCAAGCTGAATTTAGAGATCTTCTTCCTTATCATATCTCCAAAAATTAGATCTGAATCTAATTTGGAGGATTTTCAAAACTTCTTCTGAAGATCAGTAGTCATCTCAGCAGCAGTGCTGCCTTCTTCCTTTCTTGTCAGCCTTTTCTTACCTGGATCGCACCAAATAGAAGGCCCAACTTCCTTGGACGTGGAGAGGAGAGAGATGATTAGAAGATGGCATGGAGGAGGGAGAGAGGTAGCCTTGGGGTGTGGGCTAAGAGAAACTCACCAAAAGTTGGGCATAGACAGGGTTTATTTATAGACCCTACTGCGCCATGCAGTGCTGCATCATCTTGACCAATCGCGTTGCTTCATGCAATCAGATCTAAATTTGATTGGTGGGATGACATCACCTGATCCAATCAGCTGAGAGTCCCATAGATTCATTCTTAGATGGTGCTTAAGACTAGTCAAAGTCTATATGTAAGGGTCACCTAGTTTGAATCCAATAAGCAACCTGGAGTCCCCTCCGTATGGGACTCCAGTGTTTATCCTCATGGGGTGCACACCATCCTAGGCATGCACCCTCCATCTGCCTGCCAAATGGTAGGTGGACTTGGTCAAAAAGTCTCTCCTATGGGTGCATGACATATGGGCAGATGTCCAAGGGTCAAAGGTCAACATTTGACCAAAGTCAAAGGACAAGAATTAGTAGATGATGGAAAATGGTAGGTATTGTCTTAAATTTATCTCATAAATTAAGATAACTCTTTTCTGACCTGAACAAGTTCCAGTCAGACTAGGTAAAGGTACCTGAGTGAGCACAAACATATTTGGCTCAGTCGAGACAACTTTTAATGATAGAAAAAGGAGAATGTTAGGCTCAATCGTGTGCTAGCATGATTTTCTTGAACCTAATTGAATCTAATTCAAATCAATTAAATTGGATTAGTCCAATTGATGATATCCAGATCCAAACCCTTGTTTGTGTGATCCAGTTAGGTTCAGTTCTATATGATAATGAGATATATCGTGATCCCTATCATCGACATCATCGAAACTCCTTTCGATGGATCAGAACTCTTCTAATTCAGATAACTATAATGATCGATGATCTAAATCATTCTAATTGCTCCCAAAATCCACCAGTGACACCTAGCAGTATATGGTGGCAATCCATCAAAACTAAAAATGAACCTCTCGATGCAGCAACTTGTGTGATTAAGTTCTTTTATCTTGAACTCCGATCAGATTAGGGTTAAGGTGAACTTATCAAACCCTATCTTCTATCTTCAGCCCCGATCAGATTAGGGTTAAGGTGAACTCGTTAAACCCTAATTTCTATCATATGATTTAATCATTTGATTCAAGTTCGATGTGAAAATCTTAATAAAAACTTTTTCTATTATTTCACTCTCTGCCATGGCCATAAGCTTATGAACTTGATTCTCATGATCATCATCGGATTGCTCCTCATCCATCGAGGTAGATAGATTCCATCTTGGTGCAATCCAATTCCTACAATGAACATGCTATAGCCAACATACACCTCAGAATTTTGAATGGCTAGGAGACCGAGTCATGGTGTAGTCAAACTATAACACCCTCAAGGTGAATTATCGATGCACCTCAGGTCAAAAAATCAGACACACCACTGCAGCTTCGAGTCAGTCATCGACGAGAAGATAGACTTTCTTATGACTACTCAAGGTGGTCATGCTCGGTGTCCTCGTTCTCTAATTAGTATTTGTACTCTTGCTCTGGTGTCTCTATAACGTAGACTCAAGACTCATCTACTATGAAGAAGCGATTGTACACTAACCTTTCGGATCAATCACCATTCTCATGATGATCCTACGGTCAGGAGCATTTTATGAGTTAATAATGAAAATTCTTGTCTTAAATTTTCAACTCTTGAAAATAAGAATTATCATTATAATTAACTCAAAAGATGTATCACAGACACTAAATACACATATGTGATAGAAAATAATTCATTTTTTTATTTATAGTTAAAATTATAATTTTGCCCCTAGAAGTGTATTACAAGTGTCAGCCAATTCTGACTTCTAGGGCACACATATCTAACAAGAAGATGGTCTTTAAATCCTACTTTTTTCTTATGACTGGACGGCCAAGGAGAACGCCTTAATCAAAAATACAACTAACCTACAAAACTAATTAGATCTAAGCATATATCTCATATAAGAAAATTGATCTAACTAAAATATGTTTTGTATACATCATATCATGCATGTTTTTTAGATCTAAATTATCTCATAATCATCTAAAAAATTAAATTTAAATTTGATCACATCAAATAAAATTTAATCTAGACCCTTTTGTAGGACTATTCTACAACTAGTCTAAACATGCAACTATCATATCTCATATGAACAAATTAAATTTAATTTATTTTTTATTTTTAGATCTAATTATAATATTTATAAGATTAAAAAATAATAAATAAATAAATCTTAAAATTATATTTAATTAAATAAAAATTATGATTGCACTAGACTACACATAGAATAATTTTATTCCTAGTCTGGTTATGTATCTCATACATATTAGATCTAGATTAATTAATTTTAATTTTTTAGTAGTTATTCAATTCATTCCATAGCAAAGTACTGAGCTTTAAGATCCTTTCATGAAAAGCTTAGCGGTAACCAGTATGTCATAAGTTTGGTCAAGGATTTTTGAAGTTTATACATATGGTGAGTTCATGATCAACTGCTTACGCACAGTCAAAGATTGTAAGATTATATCATTCTGTAGATCCAAGTCCAACCTCACTCCGAGCTTCTCAAGCTCTTCCAAGTTCTTGATCATCAATCAGATAATGATCTTGGACTGACTGCCCATATCGCATCTTAGCCTTGAACAGTCATTAAGTGACTTGATACTTGGTTGCACGACTCTGTTCACAAAACATCTCCTATAGGTGAGCCAATATTTGGCGAGCAGTCTTGATATCTTCATGTTGGCGCTGAAGTTCATCAGACATCAAGCTCAATATATAGTATCTGGCCTTGTTATCATCGTCTGTCCACTTATCTAGAGATGCTCTCTATTCAACAGATGGACGAGCTGGTAAGGTGGGGAGGGTTCTGGTCAGTACATGAGTTAACTTCTCGGAACCACAGAATGATTTTGAAGTTTCAGAGCCAATCCTTGTAATTTGGGTTCGGTCAGTCTATGGGTATCCAGGATTCGTGGTAGTGGGTTGGATGCAGATTTTTTCTGTAAAAAGTCAAAGTTTCTAGTTAGATATTGTAATTAAGACTTAACCAATTTATTTAGAGATTTTATTTTTAAAAAAATTAGCTTCCACCTATTTTTTTGGATCCCTATACTTCCTCTATAGAGATGCAAAAATCTCCATGATTACTGATTTCTAATGGATGGTGCGGTCCCATAAACTGACTCATCACCCCACCTAATAGTTATTAGTGATGGGTTAGCCAATGAATGAACAACTCTTGTTTAATGATTCTCTAATCATGAAATGCACCCAAACTTGGTCTCTAATTCATGAATCTCACCATGTCTGAAAATATTGATCCACTCCTTAGTTAAAGTCAGACCCACCATTTGCATAGATTGAATTTCTAATTGAGTCTCTCACACATTCCAAAGTATTGAGCCAAATTCATCCTCTAGCCCATAGCATCCACTGCCTAATAGACATGGTTTTGTATCTTTTCGATGCAACTGAGTCACTATAATTAGCCGAGAACAATCAACCCTGGAAAGGGCTTGCACATCTACAATGGTGGAAGACCTAGACTTAATCTTTCTTAGGTAGAATTTGATTTAGTTCTCATTAAACTAGACTTGAACATAGTCATTACCATTATGACTAACCTAGTGGCATGGGTTAGCTCGGATTATTGACCTACCTCAGATCAAAACTGAGTCAACAACATGGTCAGGTAAGTGAGACCGGTGGAAGGGTATGCCATTAACTCAACAAGAAAATGCATTCGATGTCCTGTAGCTTCCAATTAAAACTAGTCGGTCGTATCTGCCAAACTTATCTAGACACCAAATTGTTTTGAGCTAGAACCAATCAGATTAGCCTACAATCTAGATCTAACCACTGAGCTAATTAGGTCTTAGCTTAATCGATCACTCACCTGAACTCGATCTTGACCCAGACTTAATCCTAATTAGGTCGGTCAATTTAAGTATTGTTGATCCCATCTAACCCAACTCTTGATTCGATTTGATCAACTGCTAGACCTAATTGAGCTATCTAAGCTTAAACCCAATTTTATGAACATATCTTAAGATTTGAAAATTTTCAATTTTAGACCTAATTATATTCATAATCTTAATTCTTAATTAAGTTTAGGATTCAAAAAATAAACCATGCAAATAAGATCCTAGGGTTTTAGGATCTAGAATTTTGTAGAAAGTAAATTTTTAATTTTTGATTAAGGACGAACACGCAGCACCCCTACACATCATAAGAACACTCCATCGAATGGAAGGAGTGAAGGAAAATCCTGAATTTTCGGGATTAGGTTCGTTCAAATTTGATTGGATCAAGAGACATATTTTAAAAAAATTTTCTTAGATCCAAATCAGATCTAATATTTTTTTTTAGATCTGATTTTATGATCTGATAAATAAGAAATTAAATTAAATTAAATCTAAAATTAGTTTTACCTTGAATGGGTAATCCGATTATCGTTGATGATCTTGCTGATTGCCTGAGGTTCTGATCTAGCCTGCAAGCTCTGACCTCTACCGATATCCATTCAGGTTGGATTTGGAGATCTTCTCCTTCTTTATCATGTCTTTCAAAATTAGATCTGGATCTAATTTAGAGGATCTTTAAAACTACTCCTTCTGAAGATCAACAGTCATCTCTGCAGCAGTGCTGTCTTCTTCCTTTCTCGTCCAGCCTTTTCTTGCCTGAATCACATTAATCTGAAGGCCTAACTTCCTTAGGCATGGAGAGGAGAGAGAGGATCAAAAAGGTGGCATGGAGGAGGGAGAGGGGCAGCCTTAGGGTGTGGCTAGCAGAAAGCTCTCTAAAAGTGGGGCGCAGACAGGTCTTTATAATAGACCCTGCTATGCCATACAGTGCCGCATCACCCGACCAATCACGTTGCTTTATGCAATCAGATCTAAATCTGATTGGTGGGATGACATCACCTAATTCAATCAGATGAGAGACCCACAGATTCATCCTTAGGTGGCACTAAGATTGGTCAAAGTCTATAGGTGAGGGTCACCTAGTTTGTATCCAAGAAGCAACCTGGAGTCCCATCTATATGGGACTTCAGACGTCCTATCCATGGGCGCCAGCCATCCTAGGCATGTGCCTCCTTTTTTCCCAAAATCTAGTAAGAAGACAGCCCCTATTCTTCTCTCCAATAAGTACATGATACATAGGCAGATGTCCAAAGGTCAAAGGTCAAACATTTGACCAAACCAAGTTAAAGGACAAGAATTAGTAAGGTGATGGAAAATGGTAGGTGTTATCTCAAATTTATCTCATAAATTAAGAACAATCCTTTTCTGATCTAGACAAGTTTCAATCAGACCAGGTTAAGGTACCTGAGTGAGCACAAAACTTATTTAGCTCAGTTGAGACAACTTTTAATGATAGAAAAGGAGAATTGTTAGACTCAATCATGTGCTAGCATGATTTTCTTGAACCTAATTGAATCTATTCAAATCAATTGAACTGGATTAATCTAATTTGATGATATCCAAATCCAAACCATGTTTGTGTGACCCAGTTAGGTTTAGTTCTGTATGGTAATGAGATATGTCGTGATCTCCATCATAAACATCATCGAAACTTCTTTCGATGGATCAGAACACTTCTGATTTCAGACAACTAGAATGATCAATCATCTAAATCAATTCTAATTGCTTCCAAAATCCACTAGTGACACCTACCAGTATATGGTGGCAACCCTATCAAAACTAAAAATGAACTCTCGATGCAGCTACTTGTGTGATTAAGTTTTCTTCTATCTTGAGCCCCGATCAGATTGGTTAAGGTGAACTCGTAAACCAACCCTAATTTTTTCTCATATGATTTAATCATTTGATTGAAGTCCGATGTGAAAGACCTAATAGAAACTCTTTCTATTATTTCACTCTCTGCCATGGCCATGGCTTATAGACTTGATTCTTCTCATGATCATCATAGGACTGCTTCTCTCATCCCACCGAGATAGATAGATTCCATCTTGGTGCAATCCTTTCTACAATGAACATGCTATAACCAACATACACCTCAGGATTTTTAAATGGCTAGGAGATCGAGTCATGGTGTAGTCAAGCTATAACACTCTTAAGGTGAACTGCCAATGCACCTCAGATCAAAGAACCAACTAACCACTCCAGCTTCGAGTTAGTCATCGACGAGAAGGGTAGACTTTCTTATGACACTACTCGAGTGGGTCACACTCAATGCCCCTCGTTCTCTAATGAGTATCTCTTGATACTCTCACTATCGATGTCATTTCTAAGCGAACCTATAGACTCGAGAAACTACATCTACCTCATAGTATAAGAACAGAAGCGATTGTACAACCTAAC
>QRFJ01000490.1:0-285068 GCA_006176705.1 Cocos nucifera | reverse complement strand
CATAAATTCACCAATAAAAGTATTAATTTATCAATTAATTTATATTAATTTTTAAGAATTATTAATCAATTTATATATAATTTTTGAGAAATTCATATTTTTATTAATTAAAAAATTAATTAAAAAATAATAAAAATTAAAAAATAAAATTTTATAATTAATAGAAAGAGCTCATTTTTTTCATAATAAAATAAATTTTGAAGCAAAACGGAGCTAAAAAAGAAGAAAATATAATTTCTAAAAAATAAAATAAAAAAAAATAAAAATTAAATTTAAAAGGCTCAAAGGCTCAGCCGCAGCCGCATCCAAGCCAAGCCAAGCCATCAAGCCGACTCAAGCCATTGAAGCCGACTCAGCCGTTGAAGCCATCATCCGATCTACGAGCCAGTGTGGACCGCCAGCTCAGCAGACAATCGACGAATCAGAAATGCCACGGCGGACCTAGACCCTTAAAGGGTCCACAAGAAATTTATCGGGCTCACAGGCAATCATCTTTTCACAGGGCAATCTGGTCATTTCACTCGACAGAAGCATTGATTGGTTGCGTGGTGTGCGGCCGGTCTTGCACCATCGGAATAGTTGCGGTGCTTGCGATCAAGATCGGTTGATGTGGTTAAGATCGGATTCAGCATTTTTTTCGACTTGCCAATTTCATCTCGGATCACCAATCGGATGGCAGCGCCTGATTCCAGAATTCGATCCCGATGGTCCAGAACGCTCCCGACGGTGATCAGGACTCCCGAAGCATGATTTGCGGCCAGATTTCCTACGATCAAGCGCGATCGGACGGTCAGAATTTAATCCGACCTGATCTGGGCTGAATACGCATCCGATTTTGATGATTTTTGGAACCGTTGGATTCCTATTGAATGGCTAGATTTCACCAGACTTACCAGATTCATATCAGAGCTATTTTGAACAAGTTATTTTTATTCAAATTTTTTTTAGATTTTGATGATTACAAAGGCAATTAGTCCCACATTGCCTTTTAGAAATAAATATCCAACCCTCCTAGCTCTATAAAAAGGATCCTAAGCCTCTAAGAAAGGATAGATCGGGTGGAAGGGAAGCTAAGGTATAGGGTGGAAGCCAAGCTCTGGGTTAAAGGTTGCTTCAAAGCTACAGGTGCTGAGAAGAAGAGCCGGTCTTCTACGCCATCTCCACGCCTACGCTGATCTGCGATCTCCTTCTAGTTTTCTTTTTCTTTTTCTTTAATTTCTTATATTAAAATTCTAAATTTTCTTTAATTTCTTATATTTAAATTCTGCATCTGAGTTTTAAATTTAATAAAGAAAGTTTTATTATTCTTTTCAATTCTAGCTCTTTAAATTAATTATTCTTCATTGCTTTTTAATTTTATTGCAAGTAGTTGCTAAGATCTAAATAGTAGATCTTAGTACCAAATTTATTTTTGCATAATTTAAATTCTATTTTTATTTATAAATCTATTTTTTGACTTTAATTTTTAAAAAATCTTCTTTTCTTTTTTTTAAAAAAATAATAATAAAAAAAAAAAAGAATCAAAGATTTTAGAAATAAATCATTGCCTCTCTGTGGATTCGACCCGACTCACTACTCTCTTCATAATTTTTAATTAATTTAAAAAGTAAAGAGTTGGATTTTAAACTGATAAACATGGTGTTTTAACGACAACATCGCATCTCTATCAAGTTTTTGGTGCCATTACGGGGAGGCATAAAAATTAAAATTTTTTTTTTTTATTTTTTTTTTTTTTTACTGTCCTACTAATTATTTTTTTTATTTATTTTAGAAAAAAAAAAAAAATAGAGAAAAGAACAAAGGAAGATTAGGGCACGAACAAAACTCTCAATCCTATTTGGTGAGATCATTCCTAAACCCTAAATCTCTTTCCCTTATTTTTAATATTTGCTTTATTTTTAAATTAATTAAAAATTACCTACTTAAATCCTAATTAAAAATCTCATCACAAGATTAGAAATCCTAATTGTTTAGAGCATCCATCATATTAGTTTTATTTTTATTTTTATTTTTTTTGGTGATTGCTGGAGGCAAGGTAAGCCTTTTTAGAATTTAATTAATTGCATGCATCTAGTTTAAATTGCATAGAACTCTTTGATTGAATTTTTTTTTTTTTTGCATATTTCATATTAAACCAAATTAAGGGCACAACCCATTAAACAAGATAAGGTAGGAAATTTGATCACCCTTCCTTGGCCACAAAACAACCAACCAGCATCCTGCATTAACCCAAACCTTAACTCTTAAAATCAATTAGACATTAACCCTTAAGGATATTCGAGCTCAATAGGACAAGAAATCCCTAAGAGTTGAACCAAGTTAGGGTTAATCAATTTGACTGGTGTCTAGGAAAGTGGTTCAGAGGATGACTGGGCCGAAGGAAGGTGGTTACTTAATTGGTTCCGTTCGCTTACCTGGCCAAGCACAATTGGTGTCTAAGGCAAGCATCGAGGGGACTCCCACCGATCTTACACTTACCTGGCCAGTTGATTGGCTAATCCTCTACTTGGAGGGCTCGAAGGTGATCTTGGCAGTTAGGAGCTGTCTAGATCTAGGATAACCCTTAGTCAGGATTGATTGCCTAACTTATTTGCTAAATAACATCAAACATAAACCACAAATTAACTCTTCTCTCTATCATCTCCAGATTTAAGACTCCTTAGGATTTTTTTTTCTTAAAACCCTCTTCTTTCTTTCTCTCTTCTTTTCTTAAAAAATAGAAAAAATAAATAAAATAAATAAAATAAATAAATAATAATATATATATATATATCTTGAACCATATATCAGGTTACACTAGTACATGCATGGTAGAAGATCTCTTTTACCTGACCTAATTAAACCAAATCCTAAAATTGAAAGACTAATTCATTTAAGACCAGATAATCAAATGGCTGAAAATCGTGAAGAACCACCTAGGCAGATGAAGGAATACTTTATTCCTTCCACCTACAACCCATCGACTTGCATCCACATTACCTGATATCCCTGCTAGCCACTATGAGATCAAGTCGAACCACAATCCAGATGCTCCCATCTTTTTATGGGAATGCCAATAAAGATCCTTACAAACATCTGGATGAATTCTTAGAAATCTGCTCTACGGTAAAAATTCAAAATTTTTCTGATGATGCCCTTAGACTGACCTTGTTCCCTTTCTCATTAAAAGATAAAGCCAAGTACTGGCTTGGCACATTAGGAAGAACAATTCAAACATGGGCAGAGATGCAACATGAATTCCTTAAGAAATTTTATCCCATAGGACGAACCAATACTATGAGGCGAGCCATCACAGGATTTGCTCAGCTTCCAGGGGAACAAATTCATGAATCATGGGAAAGACTTAAGGAACTTCTTAGAAAATGCCCACACCATGGTCTATCTAAGTGGCAAATTGTACAAGCTTTCTATGAAGGTTTAGGAGATCAATATAAGCAGATGGTTGATGCATCCTGTGGAGGTGCATTCATGAGCAAAAGTGAGGATGAAGCTTATACCTTATTTGAAACCTTAAGTGAAAACTCTATTAACCATGCTTCATTATCCTCTTATGAAAGATCAATTTCTCAACAAAAACGGGCAGGAAATTTATGAGATCAAAACTCCAAAACTTAATTCTAAGACAGACTTGAACATAATAGCACAAAAATTAGATAAAGTCGATCTTATTGCCCAGAAATTAGATCAATTCCTAAATCTAGGTCAACAATCTCCTGCACAATACACACCAGCTTCTAATTATCAGGAGATTTGCTCTATTTGTGCTAGTCCAACACATCATGTAAGCGAATGTCCCACGGCTGCACAATTACCACCTCTTATCCAAGAACAAGTCCAAGCTGCTCAAGGTTACTCCAAACCACTTAATGACCCATATTCAAATTCATATAATCCTGGTTGGAGAAACCATCCTAATTTCTCTTGGAAACCACAACAGACTCAGGCTCAGACCCAAATCCCACCAGTTCAAAATTATCAAAATAGGCCCCAGTACCAGAACTATGCCTATAATAAGGGACAACCTAGTCAGTCTTCTCAACCACTGCATTATAATCAGCCCTCATACCCACCTCCTCATCAACAGACCAATCTAGCTGATGATAAATTCAATCAACTTCAACAATTAATTCTAAGCCAACAACAATCAATTGCCAGGCTAGAAGCTCAAATAGGATAATTAGCTGAGTCTAGCATGAGGAGAGAACCAGGTCAATTACCAAGCCAACCAATTGCAAATCCTAAAAATAATCCATCCAATGTCTATCAACCACCTGGATTTACTCATCCATCTAACATTCCACCTAAGAACCCCCAATTAGAAAATGCCAAAGCAATATCTGAACTTAGAAGTGGTAGGATTCTTAAGGACCCATACCAAGACCAGGTGATAGAGGCCAATACTGATGTTAGCCAAGATGAAAAATTTGAAGAAGAGGATAAAACTAAACATATAGAAGAACCTGAGCTTAGGAACTGGTACTGACACTGATAAGATAGATAAAGGAAAGAAGAGAAATAGATGAATTTAGCTGAGACCTATATAACCCCAAAGCCCCATTCCCTTCGGCCTTAGAAGCAGGCTCTTCTCGTAAAAAGCAAGAAGCACGCAACAAGGAGCTAATGGAACTATTTAAACAAGTTCATATTAATTTACCCTCCTCGATGCAATTCAGCATGTCCCAGCCTATGCTAAATTTCTTAAAGAACTCTGCACCCAAAAGCGTGAGCCACGAACCACCAAAAGAGTTATGCTATCCGAGGATGTAAGTGCGGTCCTGTTAAATCCAATACCTCAAAAGATGAAAGATCCTGGTGCACCCTTAATTTCATGTGTTATAGGAGGTATAACCTTTAACCGAGCATTACTAGACTTAGGAGCTAGTGTAAACCTACTTCCAACCTCGATTTATGAAAAATTTGGGATTGGAGAATTAAAACCCACATCAGTCATTTTGCAATTAGCTGATAGATCTATAAAAACTCCGCATGGTTTGATTGAGGATGTTCTAGTTAGAGTAGACAAATGTTATTTTTCAGTAGACTTTCTCATACTTGACATGGAACCATCCCAAGAGCTGAACCAAAATCCCATAATTTTAGGACGTCCATTCTTAGCAACTGCCAATGCCAATATCAACTGTAAGATGGGAGCTATGGACATTTCTTTTGGAAATCAAAAAGTAAGAATTAATATTTTTAATACCCCAAAGTACACTCAAGAGGAGGAAGACTGCTTTGTAATCAATCAGGTAGATGAAATAGTTGAATCTAATTCCTCCTTAGATTTACTACAAGATGATGAACCCACTGAAGAAACTCAAACCCAGGAAGTAAATGCCTTGCTTAATTCACCTCAACCATCACATTCATTACCTTGGTCAGTGAAAGTTGAGCCCTTACCGAGCAAAAAATTGAACCATTACGTCCTTCAATTCAGGCCCCACCACAACTTGAACTAAAACCTTTACCTGAATCACTTAAGTATGTATTTTTAGGATCAAAGAAAACCCTACCAGTAATAATTGCTTCCAACTTAACTACTGAACAGGAAAACCAATTGGTAAATATTCTGAAAAACATATAAGGAGGCCATAGGGTGGACCGTCGCTGATTTAAAAGGAATTAGTCCGTCAATATGCATGCACCATATTTATACAGAAGATAATGCCAAACCAACTCGAGAGATGCAAAGACGGCTTAACCCTAACATGCAAGAAGTAGTCAAGAAAGAGGTAATTAAATGGTTAGATGCTGGAATTATTTATCCTATCTCTGACAGCCACTGGGTGAGTCCACACAAGTTGTTCCAAAGAAATCTGGACTCACGGTTGTCCGCACTGAACATGGAAACTTAGTACCAACACGACTTTCCACTGGGTGGCGTGTCTGCATAGATTATAGAAAACTCAATACAACCACCCGAAAAGATCACTTTTCCTTACCCTTTATCGATCAAATCCTAGAAAGACTAGCAGGCCAACAATACTTTTGCTTTTTAGATGGATACTCAGGATACAATCAGGTAGCAATCTATCTAGGAGATCAGGAAAAGACCACCTTTACATGTCCCTATGGAACCTTTGCTTTTCGTAGAATGCCATTCGGATTATGTAATGCACCTGCGAACTTTTCAAAGGTGCATGATGTCAATATTTTCAGACATGATAGGAGATTTCTTAGAAATATTCATGGATGACTTTTCAGTCTTTGGAGAATCTTTTGAGAGTTGCCTCAACAATTTGAAGAAAATATTAAAACGATGTATTGAGGCTAATCTAGTGTTAAGCTGGGAAAAGAGCCACTTCATGGTTCAAGAAGGGATCGTTTTAGGACATATAGTATCTAAGAAAGGGATTGAGGTAGATAAAGCTAAAGTTGAACTAATTTCTAAACTTCCTCCTCCCACTTCTGTCAAACAAATTCGATCTTTTCTTGGTCATGTAGGATTCTATCGTCGCTTCATCAAAGAGTTCTCTAAAATTTCTCGTCCTTTGTGTAATCTGCTCGCTAAGGATGTTTCTTTTAACTTTGATGAAAATTGTCTTAAAGCTTATGAAATCTTAAGAGAAGCTGTGACCAAAGCTCCAATCATACAACCTCCTAACTTGGTCACTACCTTTTGAAATTATGTGCGATGCCTCAGACTTTGCCATAGGAGCTGTCCTGAGGCCAAAGGGTAAACAAATGTCCTGTAGTGATCTATTATGCTAGTAGAACTCTGAATGAAGCACAAATGAATTATACCACCACTGAAAAAGAGTTGCTAGCCATTGTGTTTGCCCTAGAAAAGTTTAGATCATATCTATTAGGATCAAAAATCATAATTTACTCGGATCATTCAGCCTTGAGATACCTGCTCTCAAAGAAAGATGCTAAACCATGATTAATTAGATGGATCTTACTACTATTACAAGAATTTGATATTGAAATTCGAGATAAGAAGGGATCTAAAAATGTTGTAGCAGACCATCTGTCTAGGATCCTAGTTAAAGATAGTGAACCTGTATCAATCAGAGAATCTTTTTCAGATGAACAATTGTTAACAGTTTCACATACAAAGACTCCTTGGTTTGCAAATATTGTCAATTACTTAGTCATAGGATAAATTCCTGATGGCTGGTCTAAGAATGAAAAGGATCGATTCTTTGCTCAAATCAAATATTATTTTTGGAAAGATCCTGAGCTTTTTAGAATTTGTGCTGATCAAATCATTCGTAGATGTGTTCCTGAATCTGAACAATGGAGTATCTTACAATTTTGTCATACCCTTGCTTGTGGAGGACATTTTTCTGGATGAAAAACTACGGCCAAAGTATTGCAGAGTGGTTTTTATTGGCCAACATTATTTAAGGATGCCCATACTTTTAGTCAGGAGTGTCTTAAGTGTCAAGCCTTAGGGAATATTTCAAAGAAAGACATGATGCCTTTAAACCCCATCTTAGTAGTAGAAATTTTTGATGTATGGGGAATTGATTTTATGGGACCTTTTCCACCTTCCAATGGATTTGAATACATTTTGGTAGCTGTCGATTATGTTTCTAAATGGATTGAAGCAATAGCAACATGAACCAATGATCATAAAGTAGTCTTTAAAATTTATTCAGAAGAATATCTTTTTCAGGTTCGGATTTCCACGTGCTATCATTAGTGATGGAGGTACCCATTTTACAAATGACTAATTTCGAACTTTATTATGAAAATATGGGGTGACACATAAGATAGCTACACCATACCATCCACAAACAAGTGGTCAGGTAGAAGTATCTAATAGAAAAATTAAGAATATCTTACAAAAGACTATTAGGCCTGATCGAAAAGATTGGTCAGATCGATTAGATGATGCATTATGGGCCTATAGGACAGCTTATAAAACCCCTATTGGAATGTCTCCCTATAGATTAATCTATGGAAAAGCATGTCACCTTCCAGTAGAACTTGAACATAAAGCATATTGGGCAATAAAATAATTAAATTTTAATTTAAACAAAGCTGGTTCCAATCGGATGTTACAATTGAGTGAATTAGAAGAATTAAGGCAAGAAGCTTATGAAAATTCAAAAATCTATAAGGAGAAAAAATGAAAGCCTTCCATGATAAACATATTTCAAGAAAAACCTTTGAACCAAATCAACAAGTCTGGTTATTTAACTCAAGGCTTCGATTATTCCCTAAAAAATTAAAATCCAGATGGGATGGACCTTACATAGTTAATCATGTATTCCCACATGGTGCAATTAAACTCTATGATCCCAGGACTAAAATTTTTTTTAAGGTAAATGGCCAAAGGCTTAAACCATATATCGAAGGGATATCATTAAATCGAAACATTGACCAAGTACAATTAATAGAACCTTAATGAATTAAACTGCATTTTGTCTGACTGAAGATAATAAACTTAGCACTTATTGGAAGGCAACCGAATACTTCTTGAATCTAATTTATTCCTTTTAGTTTCTTTTTAGGCTAAGCTGGAGAAGGACCAAAAAGCTGGAAAAGGATCATAAGCTTCAAAACCCATCTAAATAAACAAACATAATTTTCACCCTTTTATTTGTCTTTCCTCTCCATTGAGGACAATGTCAATTCAGTTGGAGGGTAAAAAAAATAAAAAATATATATATAATAAAAAAATAAAATAATAATAATAATAATAATAATAAATAAAAATATATATAATATAAAAAAAAATAAAAATAAATAATAATAAATAATAAAAAAAAATATATAATAATAATCAAATTTTGGATAAACCATATTTCAAGAAAGAGAATCTTAAGCAAAATAAACTAGGAAAAGTAATAAAATTAGAAAGTATTAACTAATAATGGTAGCGAGTTAAGAAGCAGATTACTTGGTCAGACCATTAGCAGCCTACTTAGGTCATTTAAAGGCTAACAGCACTTCTAATTGCACATGCATACTAATGAAGCATAGTAGGTGTTGATTATAAGGCTAAATTGAGAATTCAATTATCACTAAAAATTGATGGTTTATATATATTTCTCAATTAAGAAAATTTGAATTTAAGGAAAGAGTTACCTGCTTAAATAAAAAAAAAAATATGCAAAACACAGAGTATATGTGGCTTGCCCTTAGCTAGAACTCTGCACCTTAAGTCAAGTGTAGAAGTTCACATCAAACGGTGAAGGAAAGGCCAGGATGCTTAGCATAATTCAAAAAAAAAAGAAAAAAGCAGTGTGAAAGCTATTTAATTCATGCATTTAACTTAGGAGTATATAGAAAACTAACCAAAATAGGTGATAAAAGAAGATTCGTTTGTCCTTTGAATCAACACCCAAATGCTAAGTTAGTATTCACAAAACCAGTGCTGAAAATCTTTAGATGAACTCTAAGAAAGTTTCTAATTAATCTACCATGAAATTTACTTCTGAAACTCAATACTTAGTTAGTGATACTATCTAAACTTTTGATCTTAAACCCTAGATTTATTCTTATGAAGGAGGATCTCAATGAAATATGGTACTTGATCTAAATTAAATTCTTTCTTTACTCGAGGACGAGCAAAGCTTAAGTTGAGGGGTGTGATAAATACCATAAATTTATTAATAAAAGTATTAATTTATTAATTAATTTATATTAATTTTTAAGAATTATTAATTAATTTATATATAATTTTTGAGAAATTCATATTTTTATTAATTAAAAAATTAATTAAAAAATAATAAAAATTAAAAAATAAAATTTTATAATCAATGGAAAGAGCTCACTTTTTTTATCATAACAAAATAAGTTTGAAGTAAAATGGAGCTAAAACGGAAAAGATATGAATTTCTAAAGAAATAAAATAAAAAAAAAAATTTATGAAAAATAACATACGGCTCAAACGGCTCAAGGCGCCACGCCGCAGCAACTGGCGCATCCAAATGCACGAGCCAAATCGATCAAGCTAGCGTGCCAAGCCATCCACACTAGCCGACTCAAGCCCAGAAGCCATCAACTGGTCTACAACACAGTGTGCACCGCCAGCTCAACAGACACCGACGAATCAGAACTTGCCACATGGTGGATCTAGACCCTTAAAGGGTCCATAGAAATTTAGCGTGGCTCATAGGATAATCTGATCTTTTCACTCGATAATAGAGGTGCTGATTGGCTATGGTGTATAGTACGGCCGATCCATACGGTCCATAAGAACAGTAATTGCACCATTAGATGGTTACGATAGCTTGCGGTCAAGATCGGACGGCTGTGATTATTTTTGGATTTGATTCTGCTTCAGACTTCATGTGGATCGCCATCCAACGATAGCGCTCGATCCAGGGGATGATCCGACGGTCCAGAACACTCCCGACGATGATCAGGACTTCCAACGCATGATTTGCGATTAGATTTCCTCCATCAATGCACGATCGAATGGTCAGAATTTAATTCGACCTGATCTAGGCTAATATGCATCCGATTTTGATGATTTTTGGACCGTTGGATTTTTATTAAATGGCTAGATTTCACCAAACTTACCAAAATCATATCAGAGCTATTTTGATTCAAATTTTATTCAGATTTCTTTATATTTTGACGATTACAAAGGCTATTAGTCCCACATTGCCTTCAAAAATAAATATCTAATCCTTCTAGCTCTATAAAAAGGACCCTAAGCCTCTTGAAATAGACAGATCGGGTGGAAGGGGTGGAAGCCAAGCTCTGGGTTAAAAGTTGCTTCAAAGCTATAGTGCTGAGAAGAAGAGCCAGTCTTCTACACCATCTCCACGCCAACACTGATCTGCGATCTTCTTCTAATTTTCTCTTTCTTTTTCTTTAATTTTTTATATTAAATTTCTAAATTTTCTTTAATTTTTTATATTTAAATTCTACATTTAAGTTTTAAATTTAATAAAGAAAGTTTTATTATTCTTTTCAATTCTAGCTCTTTAAATTAATTATTCTTCATTACTTTTTTTAATTTTATTACAAATAGTTGCTAAGATCTAAATAGTATATCTTAGTACCAAATTTATTTTTGTATAATTTAAATTCTATTTTTATTTATAAATCTATTTTCTGACTTTAATTTTCAAAAACTCTTCTTTTTCTTTCTTTAAAAATAATAATAATAAAAAAAAAATAAAAGAATCAAAGATTTTAGAAATAAATTATTGCCTCTCTGTGGATTCGATCTGACTCACTACTCTCTTCATAATTTTTAATTAATTTAAAAAGTAGAGAGTCAGATTTTAAACTAATAAATATGGTGTCTTAACGACAACATTGCGTCTCTATCAGACTTCTTTCAAGAGAAAGTTTTCTGAAAAGAAGAAGAAGTCTGTAAAAAAGTAGAAGGTGGAAGAAGGACAGAAGAAAAAGACAGAGCTAAAGAAGAAGGCCGCTGACAAAGAAAAGTATTTTCATTGCAACAATAATGGCCACTGAAAGCGAAACTGCCCTACTTGGCCACCCTAAAGAAGAAGGAGGCAGGTCCTTCTGGAGGTATGCTCGTTATTGAGTCTAACCTTACGATTTCTTCTACATCCAGTTGGGTGCTTGACTCTGGTTCTAGTGCTCACTTGTACACTTCTATGCAGGGTCTTGAGGATAGCAGGAGGCTGAGGGATGGTGAGATGATCCTGTGCGTCGGAAATGGAGCAAGAGTTGCTGTCGTGGCCGTAGGAACATATCCTCTTCGACTATCATCTGGTTTAGATTTAGTATTAAAAGACTGTTATTATGTGCCTACAGCAAGTAGAAATTTGATTTCTGTTTCTTGCCTTGCATTAGAAGGCTATGTAATTAATTTTCTTAAGGACCATTATAAGATTTATCAATGATTTATCTAGGTATGGGTATGTGTATCTTATAAGACATAAGTTTGAAGATTTTGAAAAATTCAAAGAATTCAGACATGAAGTAGAAAAGTAAATTGAAAAATTCACTAAGGTTCTTCGATCAGATCGAGGAGATGAATACCTTAGTCGAAAATTCTTGAACTATCTCAAAGAAAGTAAAATAGTCTCTCAATGGACTTTACCTGAAACACCTCAACTCAATGGAGTTTTAGAATGGAGAAATCAGATCTTATTAGATATGGTCCGATCTATGATGAGCTTCACAGACCTCTCTGATTTTCTTTGGAGATACTATTTGTTAACTATAATATACTTACTAAATGGATTTCTTCTAAAACCGTTCCTACCACATTGTATGAGATATGACATGGTAAAAAATCAAGTCTGAGTCATCTCAGAATTTGGGGTTGTCCGGTTCATGTAAAAAGACAACAAGCGGACAAGTTAGACTTTAGGTCCTCTAGAGCTCGATTTATAGGATATCCTAAAGAGTCATTAGGATATTATTTCTACATTCTAGAAGATCACAATGTGATTGTGAGTCGACATACCATTTTTCTTGAAAAATAGTTTATTCAAGATGATGGCATTGGAAAATAAATCAAGCTCGACAAGAAAGTCTCACAAGAGCAACAAGCTAAGGACCTAATGGAACCAAATCAGATTGAGCCAATCCATTTACTATCTCCTCCACCTCGTAGATCGAAAAAAAATTTTCATCTCCCTGAGAGGTACTTAGGTACTATTTTAGAGGATGTAGAGAAAATATTCCTCATAGGAAATGGACTTCATGGTGATGATCCCAAAACCTATAATGAAGCGATATCAAATATCAACTCCGAGAAATGGTTAAAGGCAATGAAGTTAGAAATTGACTCGATGCACTCAAACCAAGTCTGAACCCTGGTAGATCCACCAGAATGTATAGTACCTATTGGGTGTAAATAGATCTACAAGAGAAAGATTGGTGCAGATGAGAATGTGGAGACATTCAAGGCTAGATTAGTGGTAAAAGATTATAGTCACTGCGAAGGCATTAACTATCAGGATATCTTTTTGTCAGTAGCTATGCTTAAATCCATCCGCACATTGCTTGCTGTTGCAGCCTATTTTAATTATGAAATATGGCAAATGAACGTAAAAATGGCATTCTTAAATAGATATCTTGAGGAAGATATCTATATAGAATAGCCGCTAGGTTTCACATCTAGTGATGATGATCACAAGATTTGCAAGCTGCAAAGGTTCATATATGGACTTAAGCAAGCATCTCGAAGCTGGAATACTCATTTTAATGATGTGATCAAATTATTTGATTTCATCAAAAATGAGAAGCCATGTGTCTTTAAAAAGGTCAGTGGGAGCGTTGTTGTCTTCCTCGTATTGTACGTGGATGACATCCTTCTTATTGGAAATAATATTTTCATGTTGACTACAGTTAAAATGTGGTTATCTAAAGAATTCTCCATGAAAGAACTAGGAGAAGCATCTTTTATTCTAGGAATTAAGGTCTATAGAGATAGACCAAATAGGATGCTAGGACTTTCATAGAAAATGTACATAGAGAAAGTACTAAAGAGGTTTAGCATGGAAAACTCTAAGAGGGGTTTAGTATCCTTCAGGCATGGCATTCATCTTTTCAAGAAGATGTGCCCTAGCACACCTGAGGAAATAGAACACATGAGCAAAATTCCTTATGCTTCAACACTAGGGAGCCTCATGTATGCCATGTTATATATACGACCTGATATAGCCCATGTTGTGAGTGTCACGAGTAGATATCAGTCGAATCTAGATGAAGAACACTGGACTTCTGTGAAATGTATCCTTAAGTACTTAAGAAGAACTAAGGATATGTTGTTGATTTTTGGTAATGGAGAACTCCAAATTCAGGGGTATACAGACTCGAATTTTATGTATGATGTAGATGATCGAAAGTCGACATCTGAAAGTTTGTTTATGTGCAATGGTGGAGCTGTCAGTTGAAAAAATTTCAAGCAGATAGTGATAGCAGATTCCACCATAGAAGCAGAATACATCGCTGCGTTAGAAGCTGCAAAAGAGGCATTCTAGTACAAAAAGTTACCACAGAGATTGAAGTAATTCCATCAGATACCATTCCTCTGTACTGCGACAACAATGGTGCCATAGCCCTTGCTAAGGAGCCGAGGTCTCATCAGAAATCGAAGCACATCGAGCAGCGATACCACCTCATCCGCGATTACCTCGAGAAGAATTACGTCGAGGTCAAGAGAGTCAACTCCGCAGATAATGCGATAGACCCGCTTACAAAGCCATTGGGCTAGCAGAAGATCGAAGCCCACCTTGAGAAGATGGGACTTAGATTTGTAGCCAATTGGCTTTTGGTCAAGTGAAAGTTTGTTAGATATGTGTGCCCTAGAAGTCAGAATTGGCTGACACTTGTAATACACTTCTAAGGATAAAATTATAATTTTGACTATAAATAATAAAATAGATTATTTTTTTTCACATATGTGTATTTAGTGTCTATGATACATCCCTTGAGTTAATGGTAATGATAATTCATATTTTCAAGAGTTGAAAATTTAATACATGAATTTTTATTTATTAACTCATAAAGGGCTCCTAACCGTAGGATCATCATGAGGATGATGATTGATCCGAAAGGTTAGTGTATAATCGGTTCTTCATAGTAGATGAGTCTTAAGTTTATAGTGTAGAGACACCAGAGCGAGAGTATAGGTACTCGTTAGAGAATGAGGGCACCGAGTGTGACCACCTCGAGTAGTCATAAGGAAGTCTACCTTCTCATCGATGACTGACTCAAAGCTGCAGTGGTGTATTTGGTTCTTTGATCTGAGATGCATCGATAGTTCACCTTGAGGATGTTATAGTTTGACTACACCATGACTCGGTCTCCTAGTTATTTGGAACTCTGAGGTGTATGTTGGCTATAGCATGTTCATTGTAGGAATTGGATTGCACCAAGATGGAATCTATTTACCTCGGTGGATGAGGAGCAGTCCTATGATGATCATGAGAATCAAGTCCATAAGCCCATGGCCATGGTAGACAGTGAAATAATAGAAAAAATTTCTATTAAGATTTTCACATCGAACTTGAATCAAATGATTAAATCATATGATAGAAATTAGGGTTTGACGAGTTCACCTTAACCCTAATCTGATCGAAGCTCAAGATAGAAGAACAAATCACACAAGTAGCTGCACCGAGAGGTTCATTTTCAGTTTTGATAGGTTGCCACCATATACTGTTAGGTATCACTGGTGGATTTTGAGAGCAATTAGAATGATTTAGATGATCGATCATTCTAGTTGTTTGAATCAGAAAAGTTCTGATCCATCGAAAGGAGTTTCGATGATGTCGATGATAGGAATCATGATATATCCCATTACCATACAGAACTGAACCTAACTAGGTCACACAAACAAGGGTTTGGATCTAGATATCATTAATTGGACTGACCCAGTTCAATTGATTTGAATTAGATTCAATTAGGTTCAAGGAAATCGTGCTAGCACACGATTGAGCCTAACATTCTTCTTTTTCTATCATTAAAAGTTATCTTGACTGAGCCAAATATATTTATGCTCACTCAGGTACCTTTACCTGATCTGATTGGAGCTTGTTCAGGTCAGAAAAGAATTATCTTAATTTATGAGATAAATTTGAGACAACATCTGCCATTTTCCATCACCTGCTAATTCTTATCCTTTGACTTTGATCAAATGTTGACCTTTGATCCTTGAACATCTGCCCATGTATCATGCACCCATAGGAGAGACTTTTTGATCAAGTCCACCTTCTATTTGGCAAGCAGATGGAGGGTGCAAGCCTAGGATGGCATGTGCCCCATGTGGATAAACATTGGCGTCCTATACGGATGGGACTCCAGGTTGCTTCTTGGATTCAAACTAGGTGACCCTTACCTATAGACTTTGACCAGTCTTAGGTGCCATCTAAGGATGAATCTATGGGGCTCTCATCTGATTAGATTAGGTGATGTCATCCCATCAATCAGATTTAGATCTGATTGTACGAAGCAGCGCGATTGGTCGAGATGATGCAGCACTGTATGGTGCAGCAGGGTCTATAAATAAACCCTGTCTGCACCCAACTTTTGGTGAGTTCCTCTTAGCCCACACCCCAAGGCTGCCTCTCTCCCTCCTCCATGCCATCTTCCGATTGCCTCTCTCCTCTCCATGCCCAAGAAAGTTGGGCCTTCAGTTTGGTGCGATCCAAGTAAAAAAAGGCTGACGAGAAAGGAAGAAGGCAGCACTACTGTTGAGACGACTGCTAATCTTAATAAGGAGTTTTGAAGATCCTCCAAATCAAATTTAGATCTGATTTTTGGAGATGTGATAAAGAAGCAGAAGATCTCCAGATCCAATCTGAGTGGATACTAGTAGAGGCCAAGCGCTTGCGTGGCTAGATCCAGAACCTCAGGCAATCAGCAGGATCATCAATGGGTAATCGGATTATCCATATCAAGGTAAAACTAATTTAGATTTAATTTAATTTAATTTTCTTATTTATCAGATCATAAAATCAGATCTAAAAAATGTCATATCTGATTTGGATCTAAAAATTTTTTTTTGAAATATACCTCTTGATCCAATCAGATTTGAATGAACCTGACTCGAAAAATCAGGATTTTTCCTTCAGACTCTAGGTCTCTGATTTTTCTATAAATAGGAGACTAGGCCAAAGGGTTTGACCATTCTAGTTGCCCACTACAAAGCCCTGCTTCTCCCTCTCTACACCTCCTTCCTTTTCTCTAGATCCTTCTCTCTCTCTCCCTCACGCCCAGGGCTGATTGTGCACTCAAAAGTTGAAGTACTATCCACGTAAAAAGAAGACGAAGGAGATCGATCATGTATCGTTCGAGATGCTGCCAGCGATCTGATCGAAGGTAGAAGAAGGAGATCCAGATCTGATTTGTCAAAATCAAATTAAGCAAGGAGAAGATATTTAAATTTGATCCAAGTGGATACTAATAGAGGTCAGATGCATGCGCGACTAGAAGCGAACTTCTATCTCGAATTAAGACCATCATAGTGGGAGATTGTCCACCTACAACAGGTAGTATTTCTAATATCTTTATATGCTTTAGATTTAGATGTAGCAACTAGATCTATGAATCCTTAGATCTGATTGGATCAGAAAAATTTTAAATTTAAATTTTTGTTGCATCTGATCCAATCCGATGGGGCCGATCCAGAAGATCCTTCAGCAACAACCCACTTAACATTATATGATGGAAACTACAAAAAGAATAAATGAAACTTAAAGGAGGAGAATTGTTTCATTAAGTAGTCAACAGTCATATTAACTAATCACATATAATGGTGTGGCAAGGGTTACAAAGACAAACTTCAAAATGTGAATCTGGGAGCAACATTAATATTTTAGCGGTAGATGCTCCAAGAAACTGAAAGCAATACAACATTGCTGGCATTAAATACAACCGCATCTGGTCAGTTATGAGCTGAAAATCAACTCTGATAGGATTTATTTGTTGTAAGCAATTTCTACCAATTCTGTTATACTCCAAAAACGTAGATGTCAATATTATATTTTGTTTTCTTCAGCTCATTGCAAGTATCATCAAACTGAGCACAAGGATGCTATGTCTGAGATGCTTGTTGTGTTGGAGAGAATTCAAAAAAAAATTAAATTAAAATTTTCAAAATTCTCCTCTAATTATTTAATATTATTTTTTTAATATTATTTTTTAAATAATTTAATCTTTTTATTATCATGATGTTAATTTTCTTACTGTTAGGCTCCTAATTATCAATGGTTATGTATATTTAATTTTATTTTTATTTTTTAACCATTGAACTTCTTATTAAAAATTTTGATCGTTAGACTCTTTAAAGATCTTAATGGGTCAGTAAAAACCTCAACAGTCACAAATAATCATAAACAGTTATATTGGTTGGCTATAAAAAGATCTCTCGGGTTCTAATCCAGTAAGTTATCCAAGAGATTTTCCTCCTCCTTCTTTCTAAGCTTTCTCTTTTTTACTGTAATATTTCTTTTATTTTTTTTTAGGTATTAAAAGAGTCTTCATCAGCCTTTTTCACGGTCGTGCTTGCAGACGAAGGATATCGGTTATATCTTAGGATGGTATTTTTGAATATTTCTACACAAAGGATGGAAATATGCTTTAGGATAATGTCTAACATGCTTCCAGATTTGGTCAATTTTATGTCTTAATATTTTATAAGTTATTTACAATTTTTTCATAACCTTACTTTCTTTAGTTTTAAATTATATATTATAATTTTTTAAAGTCCTGTTCTGACATGCTGGAGCAACTATAACCTATGCCCAGCGAAGGCAACTAAGTGGTGAAACACTGGGCACAGTAGGTGCATGCAACAAGATATCAGAGTCAGTTTGCGGACTAGCAGTCTTCATGAAGCAGCAGTGTGTGCTCAAGTGAGTCTTGGGTACCAATTGGCTGAAGCGATCATTTGTTCTTGCCCACCTCAATGGAGTCTAATAAAGCTAGAGATTCTGCATCTTTGCTCGAGGAGCAAAAGGTGGAGTGGTTTCATCCAGTTCTGGGCCAAGTCCTTTATGACGTATGTGTTCCTAGGAACACCGGAGGTTGGAGCGCAAAGCCAGCGTTCTCCTTGAACGGGAGGCAAATGCATGCTTCCGCTCATAGCCACAGCCCTTTCAATCCTAAAAATGCATTCGCTCTTTAAATTGTAAGGTGGGAACTTTGATGAATTTCCATGGGGACATGGACCACTACTATTGTTCGGCCTTCGATCCCTGGATTTGCGGGAAGAGATTGACAAATTTGCAGGAAAAGTGAGGCATGTAAATATTCTGTTTAACCTTGTAAGTTTTTTCCCCTGGCACATATTGTACGGTTAGCATGAATTGTTAATAGTTAATAACAATGAGTAATTTTATAAACGGGGCTACGTGGGAAGTGTTTGGGTCTTCATGCGTGACAGTTTTAGGCCCTGAAGAATAGCTAGTTTGGTCGTTGGGACTTCAAGCCGTGTAAGGGTTGTCCCGAATGCCAACTTTCTTGAGGACCAACTTCTAAAAGTTTCAAGGAACACGGAATTTTTTCATTTTTATCTTGTAATGATAATTTTTGAGTCCGAGCAAGGGAATGCGACAGCACTTGGGTCATAACGATGCCGTCGTAAATTTTTCTTGCTAGAGATGGCATTAATTTACCTGTTCTGCTGGCAGCAACTTTTGTCGATTCCCCAGAAAAAAAAAAAGTTTTAACAGTCTTCCCGCATGCAATAATAAAGATTGTTGGCAGCTTTTGAAATTATAGAAAAATATAAATAAAATGGTAGATTCAATTTTGAACTTGATGGTTGTGTCACAATAATTGGTGCAATTCTTAAAGAACTTCGCTGGCACACCAAGATGCTCGTGTGCAGATCTGTGGAGAAATTTTCAGGTCCAAGCTCGATGCAAATCTGTACAACGCCTCTAGGCTCTTCAAACCCAATGTTAGTCCTAATTATTTCCTAAACCATGAGATCGACTATGACATGAAGACCCTTTTAGGACACAGGCATTCTTAGGGCTTAGGAATAGGTGGAGACAATAGAATGGAGAAAGCAGAGGGTCTAGGAGAAGGTCATAATCCTGCCTAATTGGCAGATGTCATCATTGTATCTAAATGGCCTCTCTTGATCCGTCTCCCCTCTCTCTTCCATATTTATTTTGTTTCCAAAATCCAAAACACGTATCACATAAATCAGAATATCTGGGTGTTCAAACATACTGTCTTATTATTAGATATCTTTTTGCTTGGATCCAGCAAAGATGTTTTCACTTGTTACTGCCAAAATCCAAGGGACAATTGCCAAGTGGTCAGATATACTTGGATGGCTATTCTTGGATGAAGAAGTTTGTTTGATGGCCTGAAAAAAAAAAAAAAAAAAAAAAGGAACCAAAAAAAGCATAGAGTTTAGGTTAAGGTCGTAATTTTGCCTAATTAGTAGGTGTCCTTATTGCATCTCGATGGCCTCTCTTGATCCGTTTCCTATCTCTCTTCCATATTTGTCTCATTACCAAAATACATTTGTGCAAGAAGCACATATCTCAAACTGTTTCAATGTTCAAATATACTGCCTTATTATTAGATATCCTCTTGCTTGGATCCAATTTTATTTGTTGCTGCCACAATTCAAGCTAAACATATCGAGCAGGAGGATTGACAAGTGGTGGGATATGATTGGATATCTATTCTTAGATGAAAAAGTTTGTTTGATGCTAGTTGTCTGGCTTGAAAACAACTAAAAAGGATTACTAGAATTTATCCAATAAGAGACCCTTCGGTGAAAACCCTATGAGGACACCATGTATTCTTAACTAAGGCTTAAGAATAAGAGAAGATAGAAGAATGAAATAGAGATGTTAGGTTAAGGTTGTAATCTTGCCTAATTAGCAGGTGTCTTTATTGCATCTCAATGGTCTCTCTTAATCCATGTCCTCTCTCTCTTCCATATCTGTCTCGTTACCAAGATTCAATTATGCAAGACATACATATCATAAAACCAAACTATCTAGGTATTCAAACATTCTGCCTTATTATTGGATATCCACTTGCTTGGACCCAACAAAGATATTTCCACTAGTTGTCTTCTATTGTAGCTTGATGACTAATGATTAGTTCATTACAGTTTGTGTGACTTAGGGGCAAAAGTGAATTAGATAATATTCGTCTGGATCTATTTTAAATCCAAATTTATTTAGATATGAATAGAAATTTAAGCATCTGAATAATATCTATATTTGTATCCATGTTCGTTAAAGAAAAATTGATATAAATATAGATAGACAACTATCCAATTCATCTTTAAATATTTGATTTCATTTATAATTCTATTTAATTTTATATACTCATAAATTTTTAAGAAAATAAATGATCATATTAATATACTATTAACTTGATTTATCATCCACTTAGTAATTTCTTTATTCTATAATCATAAAATTTAATCATGTGACTTATATCTATATTTAAAATATTCATATTTTTGGTATCTAATTTATATTCATATTCATTTAAAATAAATATATATAAATTTTTATATCCAACTAATATCCATATTTATAAATATATTTATTAAATAAAATAAATATGGATATAAATATACTAACATCCGATCCGTGTCTGATCTGTTTTCAACCTTAGTGCGACGTTGTTATGTTTTTATCTCACAGATTTTTTTCCAACATAAAAGACATTGAATTGGAGTCACTAGTTTATTTGAAAGGTTGGTAGAAAAATGATAGAATTCTTGTGATCGCTCTATTTTGGTTGTCTTTGATTGGCCAGAGGAAGTCATGCAAGGCTCTTCATTTTCGAATGCATGGCGTTGACAAGTTCATAAAAGATTTGCCACAAAATATCAACGCTGGTGAGGCAATGATTGACACAATAGAAACGCAGCTTTCGTTGGCTCCCATGCACCCGCATTCATTTAGACATTCTGGATATGATCAAGTTCTCAGCATTGACTTATGACAGAAATCATCTTTCAGCGACCGACTCCCTTCTTCCCATGGCGTTAACAAACGGAGTACTTCCACCTCCACTCTTCGGTCTCGATCGCACATCTCGCTGCCAAAATTAACCATCTTCCCCCTCCCCCACCCCCAAATCAGCAAAAAGGCGCAGAAAAGATGCTTGTCTTCCTCAATTCCGATATAATCACAACGATGTCCGGTCGTGCGTTGAGATTATCCAAAAAAGAAAAAAAGGTACCTGAATCAGACACCACCGATTGAGATGTTTGTGATTGCCAATGGGCGATGATGGGTCCCCATCATATCAGGTGTTTGTTTCCGGAATTATCTTTGCTTTGGACCTCTGTAGGCCGGTCCTCTTGCACCATTATAAAATACGAGCAGCCCAGCTAAGGATGAGACGGAGAAAATCCTAGGAATAAGACTCGTAACACGCAAGCAGCATAATGTCAAACCTTCATGTTATTTTTATTTCTGGTCCAAAAAAAGCGTCATTATTATATAACACTTACGTTGCAGATGTTGATTGGTACATCATGCTGTTTTGGTGGATCATCCTCGTGCCAGAAAAATAACGGTAAGAGAACGTGCCGGCGCGGGCAATGACGACTGTGCCGCAGGTACAACGGGTAACCACGCACCACTCTCACTAAAATAGGTGCTACATAAATAATATCTTATTATTTATATTTTACCATAACGGTCGATAACGATGGACTGCTTGACCGCGAGACATGGTACGACGCAAGAAGACAGGTGGGCAGGGCAAGGCCCATTCCGAACGGCGCTGGCCATCGCACTTCAGGGAAACATCATGTACCCACCGGCGGTGACCTTATTCACCTCTTCACGGAACTGTGATAATTCCGAGCAGCTTTGAGACGCCCGACCCGCGGACAAGCGTATAACTTCTTCTAAGCAAAACCGAACAAAAATAAAAAAATGTTCTCCTCTCTATCGTCTTCCTTCCCTTTTTGAATGCTGCTATTCGTTCTTCTACCGTCTATAAAACTAATTAATTAGTTGGTTGACTAATAATTGTGAGGCTTCTCTTCGTTTCTCCCTCTTCCCTTTCTTCTTCCCCACTCTTCTCTTTTCGTTATATTGCTTCTTCTTCTCTCTCGTTCTGGTTATATGGTGGTTTTCCGGCAGAGATGGCATCTTCCTCGTGGCAGTTGGATTCGATGATCCGCTGGGTGACGACGAACTACGCGGAGCCGTTGGATGTGGTGCAGAGAACGGTGAGGATCGCCTACGTCGTCTTCGCCTTCTGCGCCGCCCTCTTCCTCGGTGCTCTCAAAGGTCTCGCTCTAATCTTTCCTTTAATTCTTGATGTATATGAATACATTTATTTTCTTTCAAATATTTAAATTATTTTTAATTATGTGCGTCGATTTTGTTCTTGGGGGCAGCTCTGGTGGTGGGACCCATCGCGGCGCTACTGTTGATACTCGGGAACGTCGGGGTGATTCTCGGCCTCTTCCCGGCTCACGTCGCCTGGACCGTCTACTCTCTTCTCAAGTTAGCCATCAACTCTTTCGTCGATTAATTTCTTTCTTTGTTTTGTTTTGTTTTGTTTTTGTTTTTGTTTTTTTTTTGTTGTCTTGCTGGTTCTTCTTGTTTTTTGTTGGTAAATTTCTTTGGGATTTGAATTGTTTTGGGGAATTTTTTTGATTTATTTTTGGTATATATTAATGGAAGTAGTTGATTGATTGATGGATTCTCGTCAAGATTGGATTATGAATGCCAAATATGTTGTGCCTTCGCTGTATATTCTGAGTATTGATTGTTGCAAACAGAGGAAGCACTTCTAGATAACTGTTTGTTTGTAGATAAATGGGTTCTTTTTGGGCTCAATTGTTAAATTGTTTGGTCAAAGTATTTGGTGTCATTGCTTTTGTTTTTGAGTGAATGAAAAATTAATCTTTAGATATCATAATGCTGTCTCTCTCATTTCTTGAAAAAAAGAAATCATAATGCTCTTTTCTTTTTTCTTTTTTTTTTCCTCATCAAGGATCTTTATTGAACTCAGCTAGCTAATGAAATGACCATCTCTTGCAGCAAATTGCAACAAAGAAAAAAAAATAAAAATTAGTTTAGAGAAGGGAATATTGGAAATTTCTGTTGGGATTAGTTTCAGAGCATTCATTGTTTGATATCTTGGAAAATCATAGAACTCTCTCCCCTCCCCCCCCAACCCCCCCCTATAATATTTATTTTTAAATCTTCGGTTTTATCCACTTTGGACAATGTTTGCTTTACCAGATCACATTATCTTTGTTTGAAACTTTTAGCTTCTGATAGAACTGAAATGAGTTTTATGAATTAAATATGACTAATGAGACTGACATGCTAATCTAAGCTGTCTTTTTTGGTTTCAGGACTAATTGTATCAATGCAGCTCTTAAATTTGCATTTCTTTTTGCTCTGCCTGTATTGTCTGGCCTCTGGTTGGCCTTGAGCATCTTTGGGAGCGGCCTGGTTGGAGTTGGTTTTGGGTTCTTCACACCATGGGTGTCAACTTTTGAAGCCTTCAGACAGAACAGTGAAACAAAGAAGTTCTTTCACTGCATTGTGGTAAAGAGAGAAATAAGCTCATATGTCGATCAGTTCTTTAATTCATTGTTTGTGAGTGTCATACAAATTTGAATAATAGCATCCATATATTATCTCACAATTAACTAGGATGGAACATGGGGAACCATAAAAGGGAGTTGCACAGTGGTCAGAGACTTTGCAGATTTTTGCTACCACTCATACCCACTCTACTTAAAAGAGTTACGTGAAAGCACCCATGATCATCAACCACATTCAATCAGGTAGGATATCAACTCAACTTATTTTTCTCCATTTTGAAAAATTGCAAGTATATTGGTCTTATAACTAAAACAGATTCAAAAATATTTTACCCAACATTAGATATATTGGTGAATTTTTATGCAACACTGGACAATAATTCTACATGTAGTAATCCCTTGAATCAGCAGAAATCAGGTGTTCTTACAAGGCTGAATCTGTATAGTTTCTATATTGGTTGTTAAGTTGCTTTGCAGAAGAAGCCTCTCCTAAGGGACTCTGTCTTGCATTTCGTTAAATCAACATGTTTCAATATATGATTATACATTAGCAATGTAATGGCATTAAACCAGTTTGTTATGTTACAGTTTTATAAATCATATTGTGCTTAGTAGTCATAAATATTATGGTGCATGACAATATAAATGCTTTCTGGATTGCTGAAGATAGATGCTACTCTTATTGAATGAAGAGTGATCTTGTCTGCAATATCATGCATTAGATAGATAATTTCTATTAGTAGTTGTAACCTAGTTTACTTGTATGGGCTCTTCTTTCTATGTCTTAGTTTACTGGCAGTTTTATCTACTTCCAAGTTCGAACATGATGCACCGGAGAAGTTTCCATTTTTGAAATCACTCTTCTACACTATCTTAAATTCCTCTTTCAAAACTATTTGCAGGCTGGTGGAGGTGCCTTTATGTGTTGTTGTGGGCTTGATGGGCTTAATTGTGGATATACCACTTTACACTGTTATTGCAGTCATAAAGAGTCCATATATGCTTTTCAAAGGCTGGCAGAGGTTGCTACAAGACCTGATTAGTCGAGAAGGCCCATTTCTTGAAACAGCTTGTGTGCCAATTGCTGGTCTGGCCATCCTTCTCTGGCCACTTGTTGTTGTAGGGAGTATCCTATTGGCTATCGTCTCGAGCATCTTCATTGGGCTCTATGGATCAGTTATTGTGTACCAGGTACCTACCTGTTGTTATGTTGCCTTCTATATGCAGATGAACTCTAACTCTAATACATCTTCTACAGGAGAGATCTTTCCGAAGGGGAGCTGCTTTTGTGATCGCAATGGTTGCAGAGTTTGATGAGTACACTAATGATTGGCTCTATCTGAGAGAAGGGTCTATCCTCCCAAAGTAGCTGTTCTTTGCTTTTTCTTTGGATTTACTTTTAATTTTGTTGAATATGGTATTCAGCTATATGGCTAAAATACTTAAATATTGCTTTTCTTTTGTTTTAGGTAATTATTTAACTTTAGCTTTCTTGCTGCCAAGCCAGGCCTCGGTACCGAAAGAGGAAAGTTTCGCACTCAACGGAGTTTTCTGTTGGGTCCAGTACTGCTAGAGGAGTTAAGATTGGTTCTGGTTCTTCAGATGCACCTGCAATGTTGGTTCCAAACCTGGCTCCTTCAAGATCTGTGAGAGAGGCGATACAAGAAGTGAAAATGGTGCAGGTAGGTTTTCTATTAACATCCTTTTTTTTTTGCCTTGACATTTCTAAATGTCATAATATTTTGTTATGTTATAAGTCAGGATATCTATGTTTTCATTTTTGTGCCCTAGAGATTTGTCAATTCCTTGTATTAAACTTTGGTGGCTTCCGCCTTTCTGAAGACTCTTTCCGAGTCTAGAAGCAGTTGCTTATTATTAGATCCATGAGCTTAAACTACAATGGATTAAGCAAGTCTCTCTACCTGCCAATTGGCCTTCAATATTTTATCATGGGCTACTCATGCCCAGTGTTCCTTGGTTGGAGTTTACTACCAATTTGTCCAGGGATGATGTTTAGATGATTGTTGCAGAAGCCGCTTGATCCTTCCATGGAGCGTTTGGACATGATATACTTAAATGATAATGAAACAATAAAGTTCGTTGTAATAAATGCAATAATGTTATGAATTTATATCTCCATTCAAGTTTTTGTTAGTCTGATTCAACGTGGATTGCACATTTGATGAGATTAATATTTATTAATTATAATTTACTGGTGGCTATTACAATAACACCATTATTAGTCTGTTTTCAATACCAACCCGAACTGGTCGGTACACCCCGTATCGAGTTGGACCGGTGGAGAATCGGGATGGTTTGGCTAGAAAAATCAGTACATCGAAGGAGATAGAGGGAAAGAAAGAAAAAAAGGGAGAGAGGAGGGCAGGGAGACACAAAATGATGTCGCTGGAGGCTAGCGGCAGCCTACTGAGGCTACCGCCTTTGCGGCTCAACGTCGTCTGATAAGGTACCAAATCGAGCTAGAAAGAGAGAGAGAAGGGGGGAGTGACTCACCGAAGGAAGATGTAGCTGGCGAAGGGGTTATCGAAGTCACCGAGTGGATGCCATAGCCACCGGGCGATGGAAACCACGCAGGCGGAGGCATGGCCGCAGAGCAAGGATGACCGCACCTATTCAAACGTCGGCATCTTTTTAAAAATGAAGATGAATAGTGAAGCCGACAATGGATTTGCCTGCTTCACTATAATCCAGCTTTTTTTTAAAAAAGGCATGAAATAGGGGCAATCACCCCTGTTTCGCATTCATGGCGTTGAAGGCCACGGGCCGTCCGGCAGATATGGCAGCCAGCCGGAAGCCCTCCAGCAGCCTCTTGAGCCACTTCCCCTCCCTTATTTTTGTTCTCTCCTCTCTCTCTCGGCCAAGGAAGGAGAGATAAAGCTGTAGCCTTCACGGCCTTCCAAGTGTGCCAGTGGCCCACCTGTGGCCGCCGCCGGCATCTTCTCCAGCCACGGTCTCCCTCCTCCCTTTCCATCTCTCCCCCTCCCCTCTTTCCCTCTTTTTCTCCTCTCAGTTCGCTTCTTCTCCTCTATGTCGGTTCGTGTCGGTCTGATCCGATATGGATCCGTACCGAACCGTACTGCCAGCCGGCTAGCATGATCTCTGATACCGAGTCTGCAAACCTTTGTGTATTATATTAATTGGTGGAAATATGAAAAACTCTAGGAGGAACGACAATTCTCAAAGTTTCATATTTCTATTAAGAGAAAACAGTAAGAAAGATTGTTTCCCTAACTGCAATCTGAAGGCAAATTTAGATAAGGAATGGCTTCTTTAATCTAAATTGCAACTACTGAGGTTGAAGAAATATTCTTTCTTATATTCTCCAAGACAAACTGAGATTTACAAATCACCATAGATTATGCTTCAGGGTAACATAAGAGGATTAGGACTGCTAAATATTTTCCTCAAATGGATGAGCCTGACTATCTAGGATGGACTGGTTCTGCAATGTCAATATAAGATCAAATTTAAGCACCTGATATTACAGCTATGATTACTTGTTCTCATCATTTATTTTATGCATGAGATTGTCACTTGCAACACATCTTGATACTAAACCTGCAACAACATCACATCATAAATCTTATCAAACATTGTGATTGGGAAGATAATATATGCTCCTATTTTGAGTGATGAAATTTACAATTTCTAGGGACCTAAATATGAACTTAATATTTTGAAAACTTTTCTGAGTGTGCAGGTCAAAATTGGGGGTTTATTTGTTGGTGGATTATTGATTGTAGAAAATGAGGCAAAAAGTTATGAAATGGTATCTTGTTTTACTTTATCTTAATTATAGGCATCTACTTATGAGAACTTTCTAGGGTCGGTCAAATAAAGATCATAACATTATTCAACTGCAATAAAAATTAGCAAGGGTGCGTACACATTGAATTCAGGTAGATGATGGATTTTGTTTCTTTAGAAGAAGAAAATCAAATCTGCTAGGATTCTTCTATGTGAGACTTTCCATCTTAAGTCATGTTACTTTAATTTCTTGGAGTTATTAATACAGAATGATACCTGACATATGTGGCATAGAAGTTATACCCATGCAGATTTAGTGTATGACTGTTTATACAAATTAGAGATGACCCAGGTTTAGGAGTTGAAAGCATGTTTAGCTGTCATTATGATGTTGGCAAAATAGGCTGGATAAATATAAAATAAAGTTTATGGGTTTATATTTGTTTATTTAAGATTATCATTTACAAGGACTTTGTATCATTCTATGTGAGTATTGGCCAGTACAAACACAGGGATTATAAAATTCTGATATCAAGCATATAATTAATTAGGCAAAATGAGATTATGAGTTGGATAAATGACTATCAAGTTAGGTAATGTTATAATCAGCCATGCACCAGATATTACGATCATGAAGAAGTCTTCAGAAAATTCTATAATAATCTGGGTAAAGCTCAACAAGTAATTTAAAAATGTAATTTGAATCTAAGACGGGATTATGTGAAGAATGGAAGCATAAATGAATGTAAGATGGGATTATGTTAGGACTGGAAATATAAATGAGAGATCAGATCGTAAAAGGAACCATTAATTCAGATGCATTTTAACATGAAAATGCTATGCTTAACCGGCATATCCATAGTCTTGTAGTAGTTATTGTGGTTTCCTTTCTGATCTTTCTTTTCTTTAATGTGTTTATACTAAACATACTTGAAAGAGAAGGAGATAATGGGGTTCACATTTTCACTAAAATAAGTTAGAGAGAGAAACTATTTTCCATTTTGAGGCAGAGGTGGAAAAAAGTGTGATCTTTTCTTCTGAAGGTACCCTTTTACCTTTCTTCAAGGCTTGGATGAGCCTGATCTTAAAAAGCTCAAGTATTGGGTAGTGTTGGCCGGTCATGTTGTAAGGCTTGTGTCTGGGGCGCATTGAGAGTAAAGCATTTAATTCTTTCTAATATTGTTAAAATTAAAGTTTAGAATTACTTGAACTTTTAAGTATTCTTTTTTTCCTTTGAATGGACACCTCCATCTTGCTACACAAGGAAAAATAGTTTAGGAAAATGTTGAAAATGCATGTATCGTGAACTTATACAGATATCTATTGATATTACTTCTTACATTTATGTGTTTATGGATGGTGTGTGCCAACTAAGCATTGGCAAGCACAGTTTAACTGTAAATATGCCATCTGATATGTATATATAGATTCTTCTGTGTATCTGTTACCATAGTTTGGCATTTCAGTTTCTTGATGTTACCATAGTTTGGCATTCAGTTTCTTGATGTCACTGTCTGTTTCACATCTTCCTTGTGATTCATTGCCGGTCACTTAAGTTCTTCTTCCTTTAAATCTATTCTTTCTTCCAAGATATAACTATGAATATTGATACTTTGGTTCAACAGATATGGGAGGATTTAATGAAGTCCTGTGAGATGAGGGGCAAGGAACTTATAGATGCAAACATTATGACATCAGTTGATCTAAACGAGTGGTTAAGAACAAAGGGTGGCAACCAAGAAACTGTTGGCCTTGGCCTACCTTCTTATGCATTTTTACACAGTCTTCTTTACTCTATAAAGGCTGGGTCTGGTGGATTCTTGCTAACTTGTGGGATTGAAGTTACCCAACTAAACCGTCCACAAGATCGGCTATTAGATTGGTTCTTCCATCCTGTGATGGTTTTGAAAGAGCAAATTAGGGTCATAAAAATGAGAGAAGATGAGGTGAGGTTCTTGGAGAAACTAGTTCTCTTCATTGGTAATATTCCAAGCATTGACACTTGGGACAATGGCTTTGTGGCTCCTCAAGATGTTGTCAGATCTGCTCAAATTCAGGCCATTAGCAGAAGGTATGAAATATCATCTGAATCTCAGCCCAGCTCTAATTTACTTGATGCATCATTGAGAACAAATCAACTGTTGTATACAAATACAACTATGCACATGATGATTAATCAAAAGTAACCAATGATTTTTGTTCTCACCAATTAAGGAAATTTAGAAATGTGAACCGAGAGGAAGTTGTTGCACCATAAGACCAGAACCCAAGATGCTTTTTTTAAGTGATTGTTTGCTTAGACAATTAATAAGCTTGGGCAATGTTAAACAACATCCAAGCAATAAATTAATGATCCAAACCATCTATCTTGTACATTGACCATGATGAAGAATAGAATGTTATCTTTCAAAATAACACCTTAAGTGGAACAGTTTTTTATCAGTCTGAATTGAAAATTCTTGGTTCTTAGGCCTTCTAACTTTAGAAGTTATGACCAGTACCTGAAAGGCCAATAAAAAGGTACAGTTTGTGATACAAGCTATGAAAATGGCAAACATGCAGAAAAGGTTCATGAAATTCAGAAAATAAGAGGCAAGAACATAATGATAACCTTTCTGGAACTGTAGCAACATTCCAGCCTTTTTTACTAGCATTAACATGAGAGTTTATTTTCAAGTGTTTCCCACTGAGTTCTTGTATCTCATTGGAAAAAGAAGTGAATTTACCATTAACGTACAGAAATGCGGTTCCCAAGAACAGCTATTGAAGAGAAAAGACATCTCTCCCCTCTCCCTACCTCTAAAAAAGCCCCAGTTTTTTAATAATTTTAAATTTTTTGATTTCGTTTTAAATATTTTTGTTTTATTGTTAAACGCAATGATGGACAGCATAGGTTTTTGTCTATGTAAGGGCTGAAAGTTCATTCAGTAGTATAAGAGTTTTTCGGTTACAAAATATATTTGTTTTTGTTGCAAACATGAAAATTAAAAAGTTCTTGTGGAAACAGTACCCTCCCTAAATATCTTTGCCTATCTTGGTAGGTGCTAGAAGTTCTCAACCACTGATGAAAGTTTGTGATGTGTTACATATAATCATAGTAGTATTATGAGTAATCAATAAATGTTATATTATATTCTTATTATATTTCTCAAATAAATAACATTAACTACCATAAACTTGTTATTGTTATTTGTTGTTTTCCTGCTAAACTTCTATTTGTCTTTATTCAATGTGAGCTCCCAATGAATTATGCATATATTCAACTCAACTTCTGATCCATAAAGTTAATCCCAGATGGATGATCTGTTGCTCATGAATATGGTTCAACAATAAACTTTGGCTGATTGCTCTCTGTCTCTCTCACTCCCACACACACACACACACACATAGAAAGCAGGAGATGCTCTTGTTGGAGTGTTGGACACTGACAGTGGCCCTTGGCAGGTTGGTAGGCATGACGAGGAGCATATCAAAATTTCCAACATACAGAAGGAGATATAGACAGGTTGTGAAGCTGCTGATCACTTACTCTCTCGGCCGGCAAGGGTCCCATAGATCACAGTCAACCAGATCAGTTTCTTCAATTGAAATGATGCCTGCTGAAGTATAGCAACTTTTTTTTTTTTTTTTGCTTCCATATGCCAGTACTTAGTTCGCAGAGTGGCTTGTATAGGTGATTGAAGCTAGTTTTATACCCCTAACAAATTTAGTTTGTAGAGCTTGAATGTAGCGGTGGTGGCACTTGTCAACCACTGTAGTTGCATGGCAGTTTTTCATCTGTGGACTTGCAAGAGTTTCTTGAGCTCAAAACCATGTTAGCCATAATGTGAAGACCAGTCCTGTGCATATATAGCAGTTCCCACTCAGCATAAGAGAAATGTATACAGAAGCAGCTTGTATAAAGTTACCTGCTTCTTATTTGGAATTATCTTGGTTTGGTTTAAATTCCTCTTAGATAAAGGATATAGGGTTATTAGACTAATGGTCCTTGGTCCTTGCTGAGATTTCCTTTCACATGCCTGGTTTACACTAATAAGTTAATCACTTGTCTCAGGATTTAAAAGTAAGATTGGATTGCAAAGTAGCTGCTCCTGTAGGTAAGCAGGTGAGCAGCTCAGCTCAGCCATTTAGAATAACTTAACGTACATGCATTCCCTCTATTCTATCAGCGATGAGCAAATCAATAAACTCGTCTTTTTTTTTTTTTTTTTGTTTTGTTTTGGATATGATGTGGAAGCTTAGCAAGTAATTCCAATCATCCAAACATACACAAGTTAACTCAAATATCTGGATCATTTTACTGGCATTAACTGAAAACAATTCCATATGGATGAATTGTAAAGTTCCTCAGGTAGATTTGTATCGTTGTTATTATGTTTGACTAAAACTAATCATGGTTGAACTTGACCATGAGTCTGTAAGTACATAAAGTTGACTATAAGTAATTATTGTATGTTTAACTGTGTCGGCAATATTTGCGTTGACACATAGAACGAAGCATATGTGATGCCAAATATTTCTATTTTTCATTTAATTTTGATATGGAACATGAGGGGTTATGTTTGTCTAAGGTCCTGAGACACCATCTCTTTCAAATATAAGCCGAAATAAAGATACTCTTGTTTCAATAGGTATATCCAATTTTCTTTGAAAGCTTGGAGAGAAAATTGCAATGTGTCTATCAGACGATAGCTATTAGGACAATATAATAAATAACTAATTCAAGGATTAAAAAGTATATAAAAAAATATAAATTTATATATAAACATGGAAGATTTTAAGAACCAATCGTTAAAAAAACCTTCATAGTTAACATAGATCACAGTTGTATGCAATTTGCTGATGTGCTGAAATTTGATAGGTTTCAAGCATAAATTGTATGATTTACAAGGATGAAAATAGATTCTTGTAACAGTTAGAATATCCCTCCCTACATTGAGATGGGATCACTCAAGAAAAATATTCTGAGGATAAAGAAAAGGTTTTACCTAATCTTATGCTTCGTTTATGTAACTTATTAAACACCATGATGGCTATTTATAACACAACTTAAATAAATCTGTACTTTATTCTTGATTACATTTTTCAGCAAACTTTTGTCCCATCCCAACTTACTAAAATCCTTCATAAAGAAAAAATGTGTATATAGAATTTTAGATTTTTAAGAATTGAATTGAGGTACTAATGTATTAGAAAATGGATTTGTGTCAACTTAATAGAGACACAAATATCACTATGGTTGAATAGTAATGGGAGAATACAGAAAATATAGTATATGCATGACACATAGAATAAAACATATCTAATGCCAACTATCTCTAATTTGCATTTAATTTCGAGATAGAACATGAGGGGCTATGTTTGTCCAAGGTTGTGGTCTGAAATACCATCTCTTTCAAATATAAGCTGAAATAAATTGATAGCCTTGTTTCACTAGAAGCATCCACCTTTCTTCTTCTTGTTTTTTTTTTTTTTTTCTGAAAGTTTGGAGAGAGAATTGCAATGCATTAATCAGACAATATCTATTAGGATGATATAAGCAAACTATTTCAAGGATTAAAATGAAAATATGGAAAAAAAAACATGAATTAATATGTAACATAGAAGATTTTAAGAACTAATCTTAAGGAAGATCCCTCATAGTTAACACAGATCATGGTTGTATGCAATTTGTTGTTGTGCTGAAATTTGGTAAGTTTCAATCCTAAATTATATGATTTATAAGGATGGAATTAAATAATTTATGTAAATATGGAAGAGTTTAAGACCTAATCTTAAAAAAAAAAAATATATCTTATAGTTAACACAGATTACAGCTGTATGCAATTTGCTGATATGCTGAAATTTGACAGGTTTTGAGCATAAATTGTATGATTTAGAATGCTGGGATTAGATACCCGTAACAGTTAGAATATGCTTCTTTACATTCAAATGGGATCATTCATGGAAAATATTTTAAGGTTAAGGAACAGGTTTTATTTTATCTTATGCTTCATTTATGTAACCTATTAACACCATGTTATGACTATTTATAACACAACTTAAAGAAATTTGTGCTTTATTCCTAATTATATTTTCTAACAAATTTCCATCCCATCCTAACTTACTAAAATCCTTTTCAAAGAAAATTATGTGCATAAAATTTTAGATGGTAAAGAATTGAATTGAACTGTTAACGTATTAGAAAATGGAGTTTGTGTCTACTTAATAGAGATATAAATGTTGCTAGGGTTGAATAGTAATTGGAGAATACATAAAATATAATATTTTCATGACACATAGAATGAAGCATATGTGATGCCAAATATCTCTACTTTGCATTTAATTTTGGGATGGAACATGAGGGGCTATGTTTGTCCAAGTTCATAGTATGAAACACCATCTCTTTCAAATATAAGCAAAAATAAAGACACTCTTGTTTCACTAGATGCATTCAGTTTTCTTTTCTCTGAAAGCTTGGAGAGAGAATTGCAATGTGCCAATCAGATAATATATATTAGGATGATATAAGCAAACTATTTCAAGGATTAAAATGAAAATATGAAAAACATGACTTAAAACATAAAATATGGAAGATTTTAAGAACTAATCTTAAGTCTCTCATAGTTAACATAGATCAAAGTTGTATGCAATTTGATGAGGTGCTGAAATTTGACAAGTATTGAGCATAAATTATATGATTTACAAGGATGGAATTAAACTCCTATAATAGTTAGAATGCCCTTCTCTACACTAAGATAGGATCATTCAAGGAAAATATTTTGAGATTATAGAAAAGGTTTTACCTTATCTTATGCTTCATTTACATAACTTATTAAATACCATGTCGTGGCTATTTATAACACAACTTAAATAAATTTGTGTTTTATTCTTTATTACATTTTCCAACAAATTTATGTCCCATCCAAACTTACTAAAATTCTTCATAAAGAAAAATTATATACACAAAATTTTAAATGGTTAAGAATTGAATTGAACTACTAACATATTAGAAAATGAAGTTTGTGTCAACTTAATAGAGACACAAATGTCACTATGGTTGAATAGTAATGGGAGAATACAGAAAACATAATATTTGCATGACATATTGAATGAAGCAACTGTGATGCCAAATATCTCTGTTTATTACTTAATTTTGGGATGGAACATGATGGGCTATGTTTGTCCAAGGTCGTGGTACATCATCTTTTTCAAATATAAGATGAAACAAATATACTATATGATGAAGATGCACTTAGCTGCTAACATATCCTACTCTGTATGCTCTTAGTAGATGCAAATTTTGGAGATGTTTGGTTTTCTTTTGAGCAAAGACTCCTAAATTCTCTCTAAGTAATAGTTTTTTTATCTTTGGAACTTCACTTTTTGCATCTCAACTCCTTCTATAAGATAGAAGATCATCGAATAGTTGCACTCTAGTGGATTGGGAGGTTATTTTAGACATGATAAACTATGACCTATAGAAGAAAAGAATTATTAGCCTTGATGATGAGGACATCATCCAATATTATTTTTGATGCAGCTCATACATGTATTTCATTTTATATTTTACCTAGGTGTATATATGGATGTATAGAGGATGGGTGTATCTTCTTTTTATTTCTATCTTATGCACGTATCCTAAGGCATAAGATGAATTATTTTATTGAGAGATGTTGGCAGATGGTTAGTTTGTTAGGATTTTATTGTGAGTTGGTTATTTTATTGGGCATTTGTTATTTTGTTAGTAGGTTGTTAGAAGTCCATATAAATGGATCGATGTAATTGAGAAGAGAATGGAAAAGAGCATTGAGTCCTAGTTTCCTCCTCTCTACTACTTCTTCCTCTAATCTTCTTTTCTGCTTCTTCCCTAAGCTCCTGGGACCTGATTCTTCTAAAATTCATCCCCTGTTTCAAACTCTCCGAACCACTAGCCACCATTTTAGCTTCCGTATTTGCCTGCACCTAGCCGCACTACCACCTCACACCCTGCAACAATGCCGCTCTCAATCGCATCCGCCCATCTTCGCACACTACCCCTCCACCAGATTTCCTCCCCCAAAATCCTCCAGTGTTGCTGCCTTCCTCAATCGATCATCTAAGAGGGCTTGGCCAAACCCACACCCCAATCCCTCTCCTCCTGCTTCACCTTCCGCCTCCACTCCACCATCTTGCCCTCCCACCACCAGATCGGCTTCTCCGGCAATACCTTGTCCACCGTCGAGTCTCCCCATGAGCCTCCTCCACTTCAATCCCATCGCTACGACCTCTCCACCTCGATCCCTTCGGTGGATCCATCCCCAACGACGACCCATCAACCTCTGACACTAATAATGCTGCCGCCATCCTCCAGCAACTTCACTTTATAAATCCAACCTAAGACCACCATTGAGCCCATCCAGCCTCTCTGCCACCAGGTGCCACTCTCAGCTTCTTTCCAAGAGCCCCCTTGCTTGCATGAATGTAAAAGCAGCACCAACCTTTAAGCAAAGCCTAGACTCCTCTACCAACTTCAAGCCATTTGAGGAAATTTTGAGTTTATTTCATTTGGATGCTCATTCTTTATGTCGTTCGTCTATCTCATAATTATGTGATTCAGATCAGAAGATTTCAGCTCGATTCATAATGAACTAGTAGCTGGTCATCTCAACCACCTCCGAATCGATCTTTCTTGTTCAGGACATCGTGAAATCCTGTGCTTGGTGAGACATCTTCACAAATTAGATTAGAATTTAAAATCAATGCTGAAATTCTTTCTATACTAGTTTTTCTATCTTTAGTTCTTTTAGATTTGAATTAATTGAGTTGATTAGTCCTAGCCTAGTGGCCATTTCTTAACAACCAATGGTCCTACTTTTGAATTTTTAAAATGTACGTGCCGATTGGGTTGCTTTTTAGATCGAACCTTAATCATGAATGGACCCTTTTGGCTAATTTTTTGCTTGCTTTAGTTTTTGCTATTATATACTTTAATTACTTATTTAATTTTGTTTGCTGATCTCATTAGATGGATATTAGATTTAGGATAGTTAGCCTGGTCCCACATCACTCGATGATGGTATGTTGTGATCCCATAAGGAGCCTAATTGTCATGTAAAAACCAGCGTGGATCTTTATATCCCTTTGTCTATCCCTATGTACTCCATGGCTCAAAGTGAGTTTATACTTCATTCTTAGCTTTCCAACAACACTATGGAGACTTGACTCTATGTTCATAGCGGTGGATAGTTTTAGCAAAATGATTTATTTCATCCCTTTTTGAAGACGATAAATGCTTCATATGGGGTGGATTTGTACTTTAGGGAGATGGTTCAACTAGATGGGTTCTAAAGATTATCATTTCAGTTCGTGATGTCAAATTTATGATTCATTCGTACAAGATGATATTGCAAAAACTAGGACAACCTTGCAGTCTGGCAGTGCCAAATACTCTTAAATGGGTGCTTTATGTTAGAAAGGCTAATAGATTGGGACTTGACAGTTCTTGAAGCCAATGAGAGACTTTTTGTTAGAACCTACAAGAAGCTAAACAACAAAAGATTGGCTCTTATAAAATCTAATGGAAGTCAACGACAATGCTTACCATGGGGAGCTTCCCAAGGGATATGATATCTCTCCTATTTTCAATTTTGCAGCTCTTATTGACTTTTATAAAAACAAGGATGAGAAGCCTAATCCAACGCAATTGCCAACAATTACACCAAAAAATTCATTTGAGCAGATCCTCAAGAAACTTTCCAACATCATCGAACCATATCCCACTAAATTTTGAACCACATTACTATGAGTTAATGAAGCTGTCTCTTGCTTTGTTAGAGAAATACAAGGCTTTTAACTCGAGGTGAGTTCCTCCAATCTAGGAGGAATGATGCACATGATATGAATTTGGCTATTTTCTTGCTCCAATACATGTCAAAGTCTAACCAAAATAGCGAAGGGGTTAGATGTTGGGTTCAAACCTAAATCAGTTCTACAAGGTAGCTACATATTAATTAAGGCTGATATCAATCAAGTATAGGCAAATGAAAGGACCCAACATCAAAATTCAAAGATTCATGCCAATCAAGAGGAGATGACTTCTACAATCACTTTCCATGTATGTATCAAATCAAGTCCTAGTAGATTATGGAAAATTTTTTTAGCCTATTTTTCATAGTTGTAAAATTATCCTAGCAACGAGAAATGAATCTAGATACATGTTGGGCTTACTACTTATGTTTTGGGTTAGTCCTATGTGGAGTGGCCCACACTTTACTAATAGGTGTTGGGCATGGGCCTTATTAATAGGGCATATGTTTTAGAGAAATTCTTTGTACACCGCATATGGTGTAGAAAATCCGAGCTGGCCCGCATAGTCTCTTTTTATTGGTCCACTCAGATCCAAGCTGGCACAACAGAATAGGACATGACCTGCATTTGAAGAGTTGGGGACTGGCGCCTGCTATCAATGTGATGTGCATTACTATCCGATCAGCCTTTTTTTAAAAGTTTTGAGTGGATGAAAATGCCCTTTCCCTCCAAAATACTTAGAGAACATATTATTGCTTGAATTTGGCACATTTCTAAAATATTCAAAATCTACTTCTAGCGAAATTCTTCCTCACTTTGAAAAGTGCTCCGGGTGTCGGGTCTAAGGAATCAGATAGCGTCCGATGTTGAAGTAAGATTCTTCCTCGTTTTGAAAGATGCTATCATCTATTTTTGTTTGAGGTTGAAGCAAGCAATTGAAGGCTTCTTCTATTACTTCAAGACCAAATGTCATCCCCAACAGGAAGTAAAAAACCTTTCGTAGATTGTTTTTAATAATTTTTTGCATAGATCCTTTATTACATCAACTATTTTGGTAGTTAGAAAATTTTAATACATTAGAAAATCATATAATATCCTAAGATGTCATAAATTACTTAACCCAATCACATCTTGAATATCATAAGTATTAACATTCTTCAATTAGTCATATTTTAGGCAATGGATAGTAGAAATTTTCTGATATGGAGGATTAAAATATTCAATTATTGATTTTGTGCCAGAGTATCATAATTTTTGTGAATGGGAGTCATAATTCTATGAAGGAGTGTCATAAGTCTAATTCTCATATTTTCAGATCAAGTTATCTCCATGCCATATTATGATATTCTGGAAGTTATATTTTAGCCAACGAATGATAGAAAGTCCTGACAGAAGAATGAAAACCTTTAGTTTTTCTTTTTGTGCCGGGGTGTCATAGATTTCTGAAGGGGTATCATAACTTTATAAAGGGGTGTCATAAGTTCAAATCTTATATTTTCAAAAATTTTTTATCTCTTAGCCATATTATTACTCTCTGGATGTTATATTTATGTCAATAGACAGTTGAATAGTCTTGATAAGAAGGATCAAAACCTTCACATTTTTCATTTTGGGCTGAGGTATTCATATTTCTCATATTTTCAACTCAAGTTGTCTCAGAGCCATATTATTATACTTTGGATCTCATATTTTAGCCAATGGATAGTGAAAAAGTCCTAATATGGAGGATCAAAATTGACAGTTTTTCATTTTGTTTCGGATGTCATAATTTTCTAAAGGGGCGTCACAAATTTTGTGAAGGAATGTTCTAAGTCCAATTCTTATATTTTCAGGTCAAGGTGTTCCTATGCCATATTATGATATCGTGGGAGTTATATTTTAGCCAACGGATGATGGAAAGTTCTGATAGGAGAACCAAAACCTTCAGTTTTTCTTTTTGTGCCTGGGTGTCATAAGTTTCTAAAGGGGTGTCATAATTTTGTGAAGGAGGATCATAAGTTTAAATCTCATATTTTCAAAAAATTTTTATATCCTGGAGGTATTATTACTTTTTGGGTGTTATATATTTTAGCCAATGCATAGTGCAATTATTAATATCCTCTAGAGAAAATGACACCTAATACTATTGACATCGATGTTATCGATCTTGTATAGAGATTTCTACAGATGATGTTGAAATTATAGATCTAAAAAATATCCAACATTGGATGAGGTTGCTGGTGTTGTTCGAAAGAATACACATTCTCCTACTACTCCAAATGCAGACAATGATTATGTTGATCCTCACATTGAAATAAAGTTTAATTTAACAAATGATTTGTACAATTTCTATAATGGATATGCAAGAAGAGTTGATTTTGAAATCACAACCGTGTGTAGTAGGTCTAACGATGAGAATGAAATATGCTTCAAGCACCTAGCATGTTAGAGGCAAGAAAAATCTAGGAAAACATATAATTCCATGAATCCTAAAGACACTGGCAAAATTGATAGTAAGACTTCGATAAAAGCAAGACTAAATTTCAAGAATAGTAAGTAGACATTGGATGATGTTTTTCTAGAATATAACCATGAGCTATCCATATCAACCATCGGTTATCCATGGTCCCATCAAAGGATCAACACATCAAAAAAGATAGAGATTAGCAATATACATATCATGAATATATCCAAAACTCAAATATACTCCATCACGATAAGAAGAAAAGAAAGTAGAAGGTAATTACATTTTACAAAAAAAGATGATCATAATTTCATCTGTCAGGAATGTCAGAGTTAGCTAAAAGAAGGAGATGCATAGTTAATGTATTAAAAAATGTGTTCCAAAGTCAATTGTTAGCCTATTAATGGTTGAGCTAATCTTGTAATTATATATGATTTATCATCAATAAAAAATTTATTTTGGCTTTTTCATCACAGGTGTACATCTTCTTATAAACTTCTATGTTGTGATGAAGTCTTTAGAACTATTTAGAATCTATAAAGAGAGGATTTATCATTTAGTCCTTAAATATGTTCACGGTCAAATAATATATTATTACCTAGGACAACAATGTTTATTGAGTATAGATCATTGTGTGCTATATGGATTGATTATCCTCTTAACCAAGGAGTGTGGAGACACTAGTATGGCATGCAGATGAGATGTAGGGATACATCATCACTAAATGTGACCAACTCTAGACTATTTTACTATCATGATTTGCTCTAAAGGGATATGGGTATAAGTGTCCCTCCGACCTAAGATCACCATAGTGACTTACAAGCAACTCATTATGTTTTGGTGCTGGACTATCTGAATTTTTAATTTGATGATGGAAGATTTTTTAGTACAATTAAGTACTTGCAAAGTTGGTGAATGAGTCAAGATGGAATTAACCACTCCTCGTTGCAGGAGTTGTGTTGAATTGCATTTTCAATTTAGCAAAATCTTGGCCAAGATAGTCCTTATGAGGAGTCATAGGATTGATTACTTTGAAATACATTATGGATGCACTATTCCAGGATTGACAGTTTAACTCTAAGTCATTTTAAATATAGAGTTCAAAGGGATGAATTATACAATAACCATATTCGAATAGGTTCTAGAAATATTGCTTTACATACATTCGACCTATCAAGACATTAGATACCACTGCTAGATGGTCACTTCCATTGGTATAGAAATTTATTTCTATGCTATCGATTTAAGTTCGAATTTATGGAGTCATACATATAAGAGATTTCTATCTGATCGAATGGTTGATCAATGATTATGAATCATTCTAGGATCAAATAGTCAATGCGATGGATGTTTGATCTAGTACAAGTATTATAGGAGGATTAATTAGCAATTAGATTGCTAATTGGCTTAATTTGATTGAGTATTAAGGCTGAGAATGAGTTTAATTAAATGAGATTTAATTTGATTTGGTTTGGACTTAATTAAGTTAAGTCTAATTGGTTTATGAGAGAAGCCAATTGCAAGAAAGATCAATTTTCTATTCAATTAGGACTTGTGAATATCTAATTTCTAATTTGATTAGGATTTGAATTAGAATTAAATATGATTTAATGAAATTCAAATGGACTTCTAGTTGGACTAGGATCATCCTTAATTAGGTTATACCAATTTTAATTTAATTAGGTTTAAAATCTTGATTTGATCAAAGAAAACTAGAGAGCCTAGTTGGATTGGGACTCTCTCTCATCCTTTGTACCAAACTCCCCATGCCCCATGCCCTTCTTTTGAGTTTTGCATGATGTTTCTCATGCCAAAGTATTGAAAATTATGTTTCAAAGCCAATCGTTGGCCTGTTGATGGTTGAGATATTGTAATTAATTTATTAATTAACAAAAAAATTTTAGCATCTTTTTCATCATTAGTTTACATTTTCTAATGAACTCTATTATTGTGATAAAATTCTTAAGACTATTTAGTTTTGATAAAGAGAAGATTTATTGATTGATTCTTAAATTTGTTTATGACCAAATGATAGTCTATTAATTAGGACGACAGCATCTATTGAGCATAGGTCGCTATATATCATATAGGTTGGTTGTTCTCTTAACCAAAAAGTGTGGAGACACTGGTATGGCATACAAACGAGATGTATGGGTACATCATCATTGAATGTGATCAATTTTAGAATATTCTACTGTTAAAAATATCTCTGATGGGATATAGATATAAGTATCCCTTAGACCTGAGATTACCTCAGTGACTTGCAAGCAACTATTATGCTTTGGTACCGAACTAACTAAATTTTTAATTCAATAATGAAAGGCTTCTGGGTATAATTAAGTACTTACGAAGTTGGAGTATGATCAAGATGGAATTGATCACTCCAAGAGTTGGAGAAGAATGTATCACTGTATTTTAATATAGCAAAATCTTGGCCAAGATAATCCATTCGATGGATTTGATATTTTGAAATATAATATAAAAAATTTGATCAGAGTTGATAGTTGAACTCTGATGTATTCTACAAGTATTTTGGTCAAGGGAATGAATTATATGGAAACTATATTCGTATGGATTCTAAGGATGGTGTTCTATACCTTTCGATCTATCCGACTATCGAGTATCATTGCTAGATGGTCACTTCAATTGGTACAAAAATTTATTTCTATGCTACCAACTTAGGTTCGGACCTATGAGATTACACACATTAGAGTTCACATTCTGATAGGATAGTTGATCAGCGATTTAGAATCATTTTAGGATTAAACGATCAATACGATTGATGTTTGATCTAGTGCAAATGTTGCAGGAGGATTGATTAGCAATTCGATTTCTAATTGGCTTAATTTGATTAAGCTAGTAGATTGAGATTAAGTCTAATTAAATATGGTTTAATTAGATTTGGTTTGGACTTGATTGGATCAAGTTCAATTGGCTTATTGGATAAGCCAAGTGCAAGGAAGAACTAGTCCTAGTCTAACTAGGACTCAGATCAATCCAATTTTTTAATTTAATTAAAAAATTAAATTAAAATTAAATTTAATTTAATCTAATTTAATTAAATTCTTAAATGGATTATGATCTTATTTAATTGGGTTGGTTTACTCTTATTTTTATTTGGTTAAAAGACCTTGTTTGACCAAGTCAAAATAGAAGTCCTAGTATGACTAGGACTCCCTATTCCTTGCACCACCTAATCCTCATGCCCCATCCTTTTCTCTTTATATTTTTATGTAAAATTCTCCACGCCTAAAGGCTTCTCATGCCCCCCTTTCTCTCTTATATTTTTTCTATGAAAGTTTGTTGGAAGACCAAGTCAAAAGGGGAATTAGTTTTGCTTAAGGATTTTATGAGATAGAATCCTTATTGACCAAATCTTCTTCCCATTGTGTGCCAACCCATCTTTCTTTAATTCCTCTGATTTCCATGGTAAAAGAGGGATTTTTTGTGCACCCCCTTTGCTAGTCCACGGTAGAAAAAAAAGGTACAGGCGCCCAAGAGTTGGGTGCCCCAACAACTTTCCATGTTTGGACATTCCTAGTCTACATTTTTTACCAATCTTGGACTCTGCATATCTCTTTATTTAAAGTAAATTTTTAGCTAAAATTTTCATGGATTGTAGACATTTGAGAGATCTCTTTGGTGTAGAAAAATTCATCTAGGTCATAGATATATTTAAAATACAAATCAGGGTGTCTAGAAAAAGAACAAAGAAGAAGAAGAGGGTTTTCTTCTAGAGTTTTGTTTCAAATCTCTTCCTCCCTTTTTGTGAGCTTTTGAGAGGTGTCTCAACATCACAAATCTTTTTTCTTTTTTTTTTGATATTTTGGAGTGTCCAAGTTTTGAAGAAGAAAGCATTGGATCGACCATCGAAGAGAAATCAGCATAGTGCTAGCATATTGTGCTGATTTCCTGCATCAGGATCTTTGGTCGTGTTCGTGAGCTCGTATAGATTACTCATAGAGGCCGAACGCATGTACGACTCATGATTTCATCCTCAAGCTCAGATCAGCAAGTTAGAATGCCTAACTTGCTTAGGTAACAGATTTGATCTATTATTTTATAGCTGCATTAGATGTTGTATAAATGTAGGTTGATATGATCAACCTTTCCTTCTTCTTTATGTTTTTAATTTTTAATTTAATATCATACCTTGATCATGTAATAGATCTAAGATTTAGGTATTTACATATTTATTTAAATAAATATTTAATTTATTTAAGTCTTTCGCTGCTTGATCTTGAAAAAATTTCAAGATCTATCCGTAAAACCCTAGATCTGGTTCCTTCAATTGGTATCAGAGTAAGGTTCTTATTATATAATTTTTATACATGTTTAGATTATTTTTTAAATTAGATCTAATTTATAATCTAATTATTAAATTTAAAATTAAAAAAAAAAATTGATCTCATAAATTGTCATAAGGATGTCCTACTGTAAGGTTTACCCCTTACAGTAAAAAGATTATCCTAGTTCGTGATGATCTGACTCTAATCATAAATTTATTAAATTTGATCTAATTTTATTTATAATTTAATAGATTTAAAATAATTTTAAATTTAAAAATAAAATATTTTAGATCGTATGGATTGCCATAAGATTATCCTGCTGTAAGATTTATTCCTTACAGTGGATAGGTTATCCTAGTACGTGTTGATCTAAAATATTGATCATAAAATTTTAGATTAGATCTAAGAGATTTTATGATCTAATTAAATGAGTTAGATTTGATCTAGAAAGATTTATGATTGATTATTATTGAAACTATTTCAATTATATAAACCTATTTAGATTAGATCTAAAGTAGTTTTATGTTTATTTTACTTGCATATTGATTATGAATCAAACATGCAACTTGGTTGATACAACTATGTTGTAAAAATATTTTACAAACATAAAAATTATTTTCAAAAAGCCAAACCCCAACCCTCAGCCCAAAACTTAATTAAGAATTAAGAAGTTGTTTGATTAGGTTCCAGGATTGTAAATAAAAGATCCTATGACACGAATCATAACACATTAGGTTAATGGGTTAGTGAAGATTAGGTCCATTAATAAGGTTAGACCTAAAGTTAGATTAAAGAATAGACTTAATTAAAGAATTGACTAAATCTAATCAATTATTGTCTTAGATTAGATCAAGGATTCTCTAGATCAATTATAGTAGTTGTAGTTGATCAAGTTCATGTCTTTAACAAGAACCAAATGAACTTGATTCTTGGCTAAGAGGTCTAGCTCGAACTGTTAGGTTGATTTAATCAAGACTAATTAAACTAGTTGGTGTCTAAGGTAAGTTTGGCACATACGATCGATGGTTTTTAATTGACAGCCCACTTACCTAGTCATTTTTTATGGTATCTAAGACAAGCTTTGGCAAACCCTTCCATCGATCTCACTTACCTAGCCTTCTTGGTGAGATTGAGTTTTGATCAAATCACTTGACAATTTGAGTTGACTCATGTCAGCTAGGTAAATCAGTGTGACTAATTTAGGTGCTCCTAGACCAGCCTGTTAGTGGTCTCCCTTAAGCTGACTTTGTGAAGCCAGTGGGAGAATCATGACAAGCTGGTTAATCTGACCTACTTACTTTTATAAATAAATTTTCTAAAATTATTAGATCCCTAAAATAAAATAGTTATATGATAACTGGATCATAGCCTCCCATTAAAGTGGATGATAATGGGTCCATCAGTTGGATAATCATTGGAGGTCCAAAGGCCTGGTGCTTATCGATTGATGGAATTATCATTCATTATATAATCTCTTAGATACATCTTTCTAAATGGTGATCAGATGGACCAACCAAAGTTGGGCCTGATCATTCATTGGTTGGATGGGCCAAGTATGGTCATGTTAATGGTTGGACCTAATTGGATCCTTTTCTGAGAATGCCAAAGCCAACTAATCAAGGTCTGGGATAAAATTTAATTACTAAAAATTATTTAAAAAAATAATTAATTATGAACCTATCCTTAGATGTACATGGGTGGGCCAACTAAAGTTGGGCTTGTGTATAGTCTATGTAGATTCTAGTATCCACTAAGAAATTAGGGTAATTCGTCAAATTGGAAGTAGAGGCTACTAATTCGAATAAAATAGTGGGAGATCCTTTTGATTAAAGTCTAAATCTCTAGGTTTAATAAATCAATTACTAATTAGATTATATTTTTTTTTGGTGCAGGTATGGCCACTTTTCTATCGCTCCGATCATTGTTGGACAATGATAAGTTGGTGGGATCCAACTTTGGTAGCTGGTACTGAAAGTTGAAGATTGTCCTAGAGCATCAACGGATCCTATATGTGTTGATGGATCCTACACCTGAGGAGCCAACTACCACTGCACATGAAACAGTTAGAGACACTTATCAGAAGTGGCTCAATGATCGAACCATGGTGCGCTGCATTATGCTGGCTGCGATGAGTGATGAGTTTAGTCATAGGTTTGAGATAGCTCAGTCAAATAAAATGCTCCAAGTGTTGGATGATTCTTTTGGCACACCCGATGACGTTGAGAGGTACAAGACTAGTTGCACCATCTTCAACACCAGAATGCAGGATGGAGACTCTATCATTGATCATGTACTGTACATGATCGAGTTGATAGAGCGCTTGAACAAGCTCGGCTTTTTCTTGCACAAATAACTTGGGAAAGATGCAATACTGAACTCGCTATCCAAGTCTTATCTTCCATTTCTTACACATTATAGAATGTCAAAGCCTGAAGTTGACTACCACGGGTTACGAGGGTTACTTCAGAACTTTAAGAAGGATCATCAGCTCCACAAAGAGTCGGTAAACTTAGTAGAAGGTTCGTTTTCTCGTTCTCGATCCTTTGGAAAAGGGAAGAAGAACAAGATGAAGAAAGCCAAGAAGGTGCATGTTCAGGCTAGGATATCTATACAGGCTCAGACCCAAAAAATTAAGTCTAATAAGAGTCAAGCCAAATGCTTCTTCTACAAGAAGCGGGGGCACTGAAATAGGAACTATCCTCAGTACATTGCCTCTCTGGATCTGAACAGGTAGAGGAAGAAGCAAGCTATTGCTAGGTAAGGTATTTATATAATAATTTCTTACAATTTTTTTGTATGTGATATTATTGACTGGGTATTAGATATCGAAAGCCCTTATCATATTTGCAATTCGTTGCAGGGGTTACAGGTCAATAGAAGATTCAAGCAAGGCAAGAGATTCCTAAACATTGGAGATAGAAGACCAATTTCAGTTCTAACTTTAAAAATTTTAAAACTTGTATTTGAATCTCATACCGTTGTTCTTAGTGATGGTCATTTCTATCCTAATTTCTTTTTAAATATCATTTCTGTAGGCCTTTTGGCCATGAACAATTATGAAATTTCAATAAAAAAACGAGTTTGTAATATCATTATAAATGGTATTACTGCTTTTTATGGATAATTGAATAATGGTGTATATATGTTATCACAACCTGTTAATGTAGTCTATTCAATTGGCAAACATCCTAAATTAGATAATGTGATAGATATCTATTTATAGCACTGTAGGCTAGGTCATGTAAACAGGAATAGGATAAGCAGGTTGGCTCAAGAGGGTATCCTCGAACTTAGTGATTGTGAATTGCTTCCAATCTTTGAATCATGTCTTCTTAATAAAATGACTAAGTCTCCTTTTACTGGAAAAGGTGAGAGAGCCACTGAACTCTTAGGACTACTACATGCTGATGTATGTGGACCAATGAGTACTAGTGCCAAAGGTGGATATATCTACTTCATCACTTTCACAGATGATCTATCCAGATTTGGATATATCTATCTGATGAAACATAACTCGGATTCATTTGAAATGTTCAAATGATTTCAAAGTAAAGTAGAAAATAAACTGAAAAGAGTATTAAAATTCTTCAATCTAACCAAAAAAGGAAATACCTTTCTGATGAGTTTCTTATATATCTAGAAGAGAATAAAATTCTCTCCCAATGGACTCCTCCAAGAATACTACTACAGCATAATGGTGTATCTGAAAGGAGGAATCAAACTCTATTAGACATGGTCCGATCCATGATGGATTTTGCTAGCTTGCCAATATCCCTTTAGAGATATGCACTTGAATTGGCTTGCTATCTTTTAAATAGAGTTCTAAGTAAATCTGTGGTTAAAACTCCATATGAGATATGGATAAGACATAAGCTAGCACTTTCACACCTTAGAATCTGGGGGTGCCCAGCTTATGTCAAACGGTTAATTACAGATAAACTTGGACCTAGGTCTGACAAGTGTGTATTTATAGGATACCCAAAAGAGACCAAAGGATACTATTTCTACCATGCTAATGAACAAAAGGTGTTCGCCAGTCTTAGGGCAACCTTTTTGGAAAAGAAGTTTCTTAGTGAAGAAACTGTTGTCTCTAAGGTTGAACTTGATGAAGTTCAATAGGTAGAAAGTTCGACACAGAATGTTGAACCTAAGTTGGATTTGATCAGATCAGATTCGAAGCCTAGTGAACCCACACTATTAAGATGATCCGATAGAGTACCGCATCATCTAGATAGATACTATGAATTCTTGATCCAGGATGGTGATCCCATCAAACTCGATGAGAACGATGAGGATCCAATCACTTATATAGATGCAATACAGAGACCTGACTCTGAGAAATGGCTAGAAGTCATAAGATCCAAAATGGATTTCATGAAGGTCAATGATGTATGGATATTAGTTGACCCACCTAAAGGAGTTAAATTCATTGGGTGTAAATGGGTATTCAAAAAAAAAAAGAGGCGCAGATAGAAAGATGGAGACTTATAAAGCCCATCTGGTTGCCAAGAGGTATCGTCAATATTATGGTATTGACTATGATGAGACATTCTTCCTGATGGCAATGCTCAAATCCATTCGAATAATGCTTGCAATAGCTACCTACCTAGATTATGAGATCTAGCAGATGGATATGAAGATGGCTTTTCTAAATGGAGAGCTAACCGAAGAGATGTATATGATACAACCTGAGGGGTTCACATCCATAGATGAGTTCAAGGTGTCAGGCTTCAAAGATCCATTTATGGATTAAAGCAAGCATCTTAGAGTTGAAACATGCATTTTGATAAAGTGATCAAAATGTATGGCTTCATTAAGAATGGAGAAGAATCCTGCATTTACAAATGAACAAATGGTCTAACAGTGGTATTTCTTATTTTGTACGTGGATGATATTCTCTTCATAAAAAATGATATTCCTGCACTATAAGAAATAAAAGTCTGATTATCATCATAGTTCTTCATGAAGGACTTGGGTAAAGCATCATACATCCTAGGGATGAAGATCTATAAGGATAGATCTACAAGGATGCTTAGTATATCTCAATCCACGTACATAGAAACTATGCTGAAGAGGTTCAGCATGGAGAATTCCAAAAGGGGCTATCTTTCGATAGGCCAAGGAATTTCTCTCTTTAAGAAGGATTATCCTACAACTCCTGAAGAGAGAGAGCATATGAGTAGAATCCTATATGCTTCGATAGTTGGGTCTATTATGTATGCAATGACATGTGCGAGATCAGACGTAGCATACTCACTAGGAGTAGTGAGTAGATACCAGTCTGACCCTAGAGAAAATCACTAAAAGATAGTTAAAACCATCCTTAAGTATTTGAGAAATACTAAGAATCAATGATTGATTTATGGTGAGTCAGATCTGAAACTTATGGGATTTACAGACTTCAGCTTTCAATCTGACCATGATGATAGTAAAAATATGTTGGGGTATATCTTTACTCTAAATGGTGGAGCCATCTACTGAAAAAGTTTCAAGCAGCATATAATGGCTAACTCTGTTTGCGAAGTAGAGTACATAGCAGCATCAAATATAGCAAAAAAAGCTATGTGACGGAGGAAGTTCATCACCGAGCTCAGAGTAGCACCCTCCATTGATGGTCCAGTCCTGCTCTACTACAACAATACTGGCGCCATAGCTCAAGCAAAAAAATTGAAAGCACACCAGCGGACAAAGCATATTCTACGCCGCTTTCATTTAGTCCATGAGATCATGGATCATGGTGACATCGACCTTCAGAAAATCGATAGAAAGAAGAACCTAGCTGACCCCTTCACTAAAGCCCTGGCAATCAAGGAGTTCGACAACCATAAGTCGAAGATGGATATTAGATACTGTGCCGAGTGGCTTTAGGATAAGTGGGAGTTGTTGAAAATTGTATCCCAAAGCCAATCATTAGCCTGTTAATGGTTGAGATATTGTAATTAATTTATTAATGAATAAAAATTCTCTGGCATCTTTTTTATCATAAGTTTACATCTTCTAATGAACTCCATTATTGTGATGAAGTTCTTAGGACTATTTAGTTTCAATAAAGAGAGGATTTATCGATTAGTCCTTAACTTTGTTCACGATCAAATGATAGGCTATTAATTAGGAGGACGGCATCTATCGAGCATAGATCGCTATATGCCATATAGGTTGGTTGTTCTTTTAACTAAAGAGTGTGGAGACACTGATATGACATACAGATGAGATGTATGGGTACATCATCATTGAACATGACCAACTTCAGAGCATTCTGCTATCGAGAATATTTTTAATGGGATATAGGTATAAGTATCCCTTAGACCTGAGATCACCTTAATGACTTGCAAGCAACTCATTGTGTTTTGGTACCGGACTAATTGAATTTTTAATTCAGTAATGGAAGGCTTCTGGGCACAGTTAAGTACTTGCAAAGTTGGAGTGTGATCAAGATGGAATTGACCACTCCAAGAGTTGGAGAAGAATGTATCACTGTATTTCAATATAGCAAAACTTTGGCCAGGATAATCCATCAGATGGATTTGATATTTTAAAATACAACATGGATAATTTGATTAGAGTTGACAGTTGAACTCTGATGTGTTCTACGAGCATTTTGGTCAAGAGGATGAATTATATGGAAACTATATTCACATGGGCTCTAAGGATGGTGTTCTAGACCTTTCGACCTATCCGGTCATCGGGTATCACTACTAGATGGTCATTTTGATTGGTATAAAAATTTATTTTTATGCTACCAACTTAGGTTTGGACCTATGAGGTCACACATATTAGAGTTCACATTTCAATCGGATAGTTGATCAGTGATTTAGAATCGTTTTAGGGTTAAACAATCAATACGATTGATGTTTGATCTAGTGCAAGTATTGCAGGAGGATCGATTAGCAATTCGATTGCTAATTGACTTAATTTGATTAAGTCAGTAGATTGAGATTAAGTCTAATTAAATATGATTTAATTAGATTTAGTTTGGGCTTAATTGGATCAAGTTCAATTGGCTTATTGGATAAGCCAAGTGTAAGAAAGAACTAGTCCTAGTCTAACAAGGACTCGGGTCAATCCAATTTTTTAATTTGATTAGAAAATTAAATTAGAATTAAATCTAATTTAATTAAATCCTTAAATGGGTTAAGGCCTTATTTAATTGGATTGGTTTACTCTTATTTTTATTTGGTTAAAAGATCTTGTTTGACCAAGTTAAAATAGGAGTTCTAGTGTGACTAGGACTCCCTATTCCTTGCGCCACCTAATCCTCACGTCCCACCCTTTTCTCTTTATGTTTGTACATAAAATTCTCCACACCCAAAGGCTTCTCACACCACCCCTTTCTCTCTTCTATTTCTCATATAGAAGTTTGTTAGAAGACCAAGTCAAAAGTAGAATTAGTTTTGCTTAAGGATTCTATGAGATAGAATCCTTGTTGACCAAATCTTCTTCCCATTGTGTGCCGACCTATATTTCTTTATTTCCTCTAATTTTCATGGTAAAAGAAGGATTTTTTGTGCGCCCCATTTGCTGGTCCATGGTAGAAAAAAATGATGGGGGTGCCTAAGAGTTGGGCACCCCAACAACTTCCTATGTTTGGACATTCCTAGTCTAGATTTTTGACCAATCTTGGACTCTGCATATCTCTTTATTTAAAAAAAAATTTTGACTAAAATTTTTGTGGATTATAGACATTTGAGAGATGTAGAAAAATTAGAAAAAGATTCATCTGGGTCATGGAGATATTAAAAATACCAATCAGGATGTCTAGAAAAAGAATAAAGAAGAAAAGGGTCTTCTTCTAGGGTTTTTGTTCTAGATCTCTTCCTTCCTTTTTATGAGCTTTTGAGAGGTGTCTCAGCATCACAAATCTTCTTCCTTTTCTTTTGGTATTTTGGAGTATCCAAGTTTTGAAGAAGAAAGCGTCGGATCGATCATCGAAGAGAGATCAGTATGGTGCTAGCATACTGTACTGATTTCCTACATCAGGATCTCTGATCGTATTCGTAGGCTTGTGTGAATGATTTCTAGAGCTCAAACGCGTGTGCGGCTCATAACTTCATCCTCAAGCCTGGATCAGTAAGTTAGAATATCTAACTTGCTCTAGTAACAGATTCGACTTATTATTTTATAGCTGCATTAGATGTGGTATAGATCTAGGTTGATATGATCAACCTTTTCTTCTTCTTTATATTTTTAATTTCTGATTTAATATCATACCTTGATCATGTAATAGATTTGAGATCTAGATATTTATATATTTATTTAAATAAATATTTAATTTATTTAAGTCTTTTGCTGTCTGATCTTGAAAAAGTTTCAAGATCTATCTGTGAAACCCTATATCTGGTTCCTTCACAAAGAGCCCCACGCATGCCCCCTTGGAGTTGGTTTGGAAATTAGTTTTAAATTGGTCAAAACAATTAAGTTGTTTTGACTTAAAACTCTATTTGATAGAGTTTGCTGACTCACAAAGTCTATCCAATCTTGATGCCATATTTGATAAGATATGATCTAATTTTTTTAGTAGAAAAAAGAAGGTTTTTGTGCACCAATCTTAGATATCCCATGCCTAAGGAAAGAGTGATGGCGCACAAAAGTTGGCGCCTCATGTTTCTCACGATGGAATATTTTCTATCTAGGTATTTGATCTAGACTAGGACTCTCCCTTTTCTTCTTATTTAAGAGAGATTAAGGCATGAAATTTTCTTGAGAGTTTTATTATGGGATAGGAGTCTTGGGCGTGGAAATGGAGGCACCAATTCTCTTGGGGCGTGGGCTTTCTTTAGGACAACAAGCTCATGTGTCCTAGTGAGAGAAAACAAAAAAGAGAAGAAAGGGTTCTTCTCTAGGATTTTAGATCTCTCTCTTTCATAAACTTTTGAGAGAAAAGTGAGGAAGATCATCTCTTCCCAATCCTCCTCAAGTTCTTCATTTCTTGGAAGGTCCAAGAGATCGAAAGAAGAAGAATCATGATCAACCATCTAGGAGGGATCTGTAAGGTGCTAGCACACTGTGCAGATTTTTTATCATCAAACCTCCAATCAGACTTGAAGCCTTGTGTGGACAACTATAGAGGTCGGACGATCTATGTAACTCTAAGTGATGTTCTTATCCATAAAAATAGCAAGTGGAGTTCTCGACCTATGATTAGGTATAGAAATCTGATCTCTATAGTATTCTAGATTAGATTAAGATCGATATTGATGTGATCAATATTTTTTAACTTTATTTATTTTTAAATTTATTACATACTTATAAATATTATAATATCCTAGATGTAGGAGTTTTTACATGCATTATTAGATTAATTTGATTAATCTATGTCTTTCGCTATGCAATATTTTGAAAAAATTTTAAAATCTATGCATGAAACCTTAGATATTTTCCACCAATGGTATAAAAGCAAGGTTAATTGACATGATATTTATGAATATTTTAGATTGATAATTTAGATTAAATCTAGATTATAATCTTAGATTTAAATCTAAAATAAATAACTTTTAGATCATACAGAATGATCTTATAAGGTTGTCCTATTGTAAGGTTTATTCCTTATAGTGAAAAGATTATCCTAGTACGTGCTGATCTAAAATCTAATAATAAATATGTAAGATATGATCTAAAAAAATTATGACTTAATTTATTTAAAATTATTTTAATATAAAATTTATGATCATGAATATATTTAGATTAGATCTAAAATAGATTCATAATTTTATTTATATTATATGCATTATTTATGATTCAAATATACAACTGGTTGATGTTCATGAAATGAGCCAACTCATTTCTAAAATAAGTCAACCCATTTAGTGGATAGAACCTGATTGTAAAAATATTTTATAAAATATAAAAATTATTTTTAAAATGTCAAATCCCAATCCATCAATCCAAACTTAATTAAAAATTAAGAATTATAAATTAGGATCTAGAATTATGAATTAAAGATCCTAAGACAAAATCATAACACATGGATTAATGGGTTAGTGTGAATTAGATCCATTAATTGGGTTAGACCTAAGGTTAGATTAAAAAATAAACTTAATTAGAATAATTGACTAAATCTAATTAAGTATTATCTTAGATTAGGTCAAGGACACTCTAGATTAATTATAATAGTTGTAGTTGGTCAAGTCTATATCTTTAACAGGAACCAAACGGGCTTGATTCTTGACTAAGAGGTTTAGCCTGGAGTATTAGACAGATCCAATTAAAACTAATTAACCAGTTGACATCTAAGATAAGTTTGACAGTTTAGATCGATGTTCTTTAATTGGGAGCTACTTACACTGATTCAATCTTTGATGAGTTAATGGCATATTCCTATCACCGATCTCACTTACCTAGCCATCTTGATGAAATTTTATTTTGATCAGATCACTTGATAATTTGAGTTGATCCATATCAACTAGATAAATCAATGTGACTGATTTAGGTACTCCTAAACCAGCTTATCTTTAGTCTTCATTAATCTAACTTGAAAAAATCAGTGGGAGGATCATGATTAGCTAGTTAATCTTCTCTCTTCTCTTAAAACAAGTTAACCAAATCTTCTAAAATTATTAGGTCCTTAAAATAAAATTATTATGGTGGTAACAAGATCATAGCCTCCCATTAAGATAGATGGTAATGGGTCTAATAGTTTAGGTGGACATTGGAGGTGTCTTATGCCTAGTGTTCATCGAGATATTAGAATTATCATTCATCATATGATGATTAGATTGTACTCTCTGAATGGCGATCAGGTTGGTCAGAGCTTTCCTCGGACCTGGTTATCGTTCATTTGATGCATTGAACTTAGTCATATTAATGGTTGGATCTAATCGAAACTTTCAATAGAGGTCCTAGCCTATTGAAAAGATACCTAGGACAAAACCAAATAGTAAAATTTATTTTAGAAAATAATTAGTTAAGAACCTATTCATAGATGCACATGAATTGGCCAGAACTTTTCTTGGGCTCATATGGAGTCTACGAGGATTTTAGTATCTGCTAAGAAATTAAAGTAATTTCTTGAATTGGAGGTAGAGGCTATCAATTCGTATAAAATAGAGGAAGAACCTTTAAACTAAAGTCCAAGTTTTAGGCTTAAAATAATTCATATACTAATAGGTCTTTATTCTCTTTTTCTTTTAGATTAAGGCTAAATCCTAGTTGTTCTATTCATTGTTAGACAATATTATATTTATGAGATCCAACTTCGATAGTAAGTATTGGAAGTTGAATATTGTTCAACAGCATAAAAAAGTTGGTGCTGGGACTTCTAAGTCCAGTCAAAGTAAAAGATCTAAGACTGACCAAAATTAGGTAGAGTGCTTATATTATAAGAAGCAAGATCATAGGAAGAACAATTATCCTCGATATCCTACTTTCCTTAACCCTAATAGGTTGAATAAGAGAGAAAAATAAGAAGTTGCTTATCAAGGATGTTATATGATAATGTCTTATAATTTCTCTATTTGTGATTCTAGTATTTGGGTATTGGATACCAATAGTTCTATACATTTTTACAATTCATTGCAAGGACTTTAGGTAAGTAAAAAGTTTGAAAATAATGAGAGATTCCGAATATTGGAGATAGAAGTCCTGTTTCAGTCCTAGCTTTACAAATTATCGATCTTGTTTTCAATACAAAAGTTATCATTTTGAATGATTATTACTATTATCCATCATTTATGATGAATGTGATATCTATTAGCCTTTTGGTCAAAGATAGTTATCATATGTCAATAAAAAAAGATTATTATGATACCATTATGAATGATGTTACAATATTGCATGGACAACAAAGAAATGGCATTTACATTTTATCACAGCCTGTGAGTCTAATGTACATATCTAATAAACATCCTAAATTAGATAATGTCATGGATGCCTACCTTTGATATTGTAGGCTTGGTCATATTAACAAGAATAGGATAATAGGTTAGCTAAAGAGGAAATTCTCAATGTTGATGATTGTGAATCATTTCCTATCTGTGAGTTATATCTTCTTGAAAAGATAACAAAATCATCTTTTACTAGAAATGATGAAAGAGTCAATGAAGTTCTAAGTCTCATACATAGTGATGTATGTGGATCTATGAACACTACTGCCAAAGATGGATATTACTATTTTATTATGTTAGCAGATAATCTATCTAGGTATGGGTATGTCTATTTTATGAAATATAAATATGAATCATTTAAAATATTCAAATAATTTCATAATGAAGTAAAAAATAAACTAGAAAAAATATTAAAACTCTTCAATTAGATCGAGGTGGTGAATACCTTTTCAGTAAATTCTTGACATATTTAGAAAAGAATGGAATTCTCTCATAGTAGACTGCTCTAGAAATACCACGGTATAATGGTGTATCAATAAGAAGGAATCAAACTTTGTTAGATATGATTCGATCCATGATAGGGTTTGCTAGTCTACCTATTCTATTTTGGGGTTATGCTCTTGAGACTATCTATTTTATTGAATAATATTTTGAGTAAATATGTCATAAAGACTACATATGAGATATGGATCGGGCATAGATCTATACTCTCTCATCTTTGGATTTGAGGTTGTCTAGTCTACGTCAAATGTTTGCTAACAAAAAAACTTGGATCCCAATCTGATAAGTTTATGTTTATAGGATATCCCAAGAAAATTAGGGATTACTAATTCTACCATACTGAAGAACAGAAGGTGTTCGTCAGCAATAGGATATTTCTTTTAAAAAAGAATTTCTTAAAGAAGGAACAAGTGCTTATAAAGTTGAACTTGAGAAAGTTCAACCGATAAAAAAATTGACACAATTAGCTAAACCTAAATCAAATTTAATTAGATCAAACCCGATGCCTAATGTACCTACATCCTTGAGGCAATTTGGTAGACTACTATATCAGTCGAATAGATACTATGATTTCTTGATCTGGGATGGTAATCCTATCGAGCTCGATGAGAATGATGAGGATCCGATCACCTACATGGATGTAATGCAAAGACCTAATTTTTAGAAATGGCTTGAAGCCATGAAATCTAAAATAAAATCCATGAAGGTCAATAATGTATGGACATTAGTTGATCCATTTGAAGGGGTTAAATCCATTGGGTGTAAGTGGATCTTCAAAAGAAAGAGGGGTGCAGATGAAAAAGTAGAGACTTATAAAACCTATCTAGTTACTAAAGGGTATCATCAACATTATGGTATAGACTATGATGAGATATTTTGTCTTGTGGCAATATTTAAATTCATTTAGATTATGCTTGCAATAGCTGCCATCTAGATTGTGAGATATGGCGATGGATATGAAGATAGCTTTCTAAATGGAGAGCTGAAAGAAGAGGTGTATATGATACAGGCTGAAGACTTCACATCCATAGATGAGTCCAAGGTGTGCAAGCTTCAGAAATCCATTTATAGATTGAAGCAAGCATCTTGGAGTTGGAACATACATTTTGATAAGATGATCAAAATGTATGACTTTATTGAGAATGGAGAAAAGTCCTGCATATACAAGTGGATAAATGGTTCAGTGGTGGTATTCCTTGTGTTGCACGTAGATAATATTCTTTTAATCGAGAATGATGTCTCTGCATTATAAAAAATAAAGATTTGGCTATCATCTCAATTCTCCATAAAGAACTTGGGAGAAGCATCTTACATCCTATAAATGAATATCTATAAGGATAGATCTAAGAGAATGTTTGGATTGTCCCAATCCATGTATATGGATATTGTGCTAGAGCAGTTTAATATGAAAAATTTTAAAAAGGACAATAGGCCATGAAATTTCTCTCTCAAAGAAGAATTATTCGACAACACCTCAAGAAAGAGAGAGCATATGAGTAGAATTCTATATGTCTAGATAGTGGGTTCTATCATATACGCTATGACATGTACGAGACTAGATGTGGCATACTCACTAGGAGTAGTGAGTAGATATTAATCTGATTCAAGGAAGAACCATTGGAAGGTTATAAAAATCATCCTTAAGTATTTAAGAAATACTAAGAATAAATGGCTGATTTATGGTGAGTCTGATTTAAAACTTGTGAAGTTTACAGACTCTAATTTTTAATCTGATTATAATGATAGCAAAAGTATGTTGGGTTATGTATTTATCCTTAACGATGGAGTAATTTGCTGAAAAAGTTCTAAGCAGCATACTGTAGCTGATTCTATTTGATGCTGCCAAAAAAGCTGTGTGGCTAAGATTTTATTATCGAGCTCAAAGTGGCATCCTCTCTTGATGGTCCAGTCCTGCTCTACTGCAACAGAATTGGAGCCATTGCTCAAGCAAAGGAACCTAAAGCATCAGCGAACGAAGCATATTCTGCATTACTATCATCTTATCTGGAAGATCATGGATCGAGATAATATCAATCTTCAGAAGATCAACGAAAAGAAGCATCTGACTGACCCATTCACTAAAGCCCTTATGGTAAAGGAGTTTGATAATCATAAATCAAATATGGATATAAGAACTATATCGAGTGGCTTTAGGACAAGTGGGAGTTATTGAAAAATACGTCTCAAAGCTAATTATCAACTTATTGATAGTTGAACTAATCTTATAATTGTATATGATTTATCATTAATAAAAAATTTATTTTGATTTTTTCATCACAAGTATACATCTTCTTATTAACTCCTATGTTGTAATGAAATCTTTAGGACTATTTAGAATTAATAAAGAGAAGATTTATCATTTAGTTCTTAAATATGTTCACAACCAAATGATATGTTGTTACCTAGGATGACAACGTATATCGAGTATAGGTCATGGTGTGCCATATGGATTGATTATCCTCTTAACCAAGGAGTGTGGAGATACTGGTATCGCATGCAAGTAAGATATAGGGATACATCATCACTAAACGTGATTAACTTTGAAGTATTTTGTTGTCATGATTTGCTGTAAAGGAATATGGGTATAAGTGTTCCTCCGACTTAAAATCACCATGATGATTTGCAAGCAATTCACTATACTTTGGTGCTGGACTATCTAAATTTTTAATTCAGTGATGAAAAATTTTTGGGCATGGTCAAGTACTTGTGAAGTCGGTGAGCGAATCAAGATGGGATTGACCACTCTTGATTTCAGGAGCTATGTTGAATTATGTTTTTAATTTAGCAAAATCTTAGCCAGGATAGTCCTTATGAGAAGTCACAGGACTGATTGCTTTGAAATATATTATAGATGCACTATTCTAGGATTGACAGTTTAACTTTGTGTCATCCTAAACATAGAGGTTAATGTTAGATGGGTGTCCTAGAAGCCAGATTGACCGATACTTGTTAAATATGTTTTAGGAGCATTTTTATAATTTTAAATTAAAATTAATTAAAAAATTATTTATTCTATCACATTGTATATTAAAGTGTCTGTGATACATCCATTGAGTTAATAGGCATGATAACACATATTCTCAAGAGTTGAAAATTTAAGGCATGTGTTATCATAATTAACTCATAAATTACTTTCGATCGTAGAATCATCATGAGGATGGTGATAGATCTAGAAGATTGATGTACGATCGCTTTCTTAGGATAGATGAGTCTTAAGTCTATGGTATGAAGACATCGGAGCGAGAGTATAGATACTCGTTAGAGAATGAGGGTACTGAGTGTAACCACCTCGAGCAGTCATAAGAAAGCCTACCTTCTCATCGATGACTAGCTCGATACTGCAGCGTGTGTCTAGTTCTTTGATCTAAGGTGCATCGATAGTTTATCTTGAGGGTGTTATAGTTTGACTACACCATAACTCAATCTCCTAGCCATTCAAAATCTCGAGGTGTATGTTGGCTATAGCATGTTCATTATAGAAATTGGATCACATCAAGATAGGATCTATCAACCTTGATAGAGGAGGAGTAGTTCTATGATGATCATAAGATTGAGTCCTAAAACTCATGGCCATGGTAATGTGAAAATAGAAAGCAATTTCTATTAGGATTTTACATCAGACTCAAATCGAATGAATCATTCATATGATGGGTGTTGGTTTGACGAGTTCACCTTAACCCTAATCCCATCGAAGCTCATGATAGAAGAATTCAATCACACAGGTAGCTGGATCGAGAGGTTCGCTATTCAATTTTGATGGGTTGCCACCATATACTGCTAGATGTCACTGATGGATTTTGGGATCAAATAGAATTATCTTGATGATCGATGATTCTAATTGGGTGAATCGAAAGAGTTTTGATCCATCGAAAGGTGTTTCGATGATGTCGATGATGGAGATCATGGCATGTCTCTTTATCATATAGAACTGAATCTAACTGGGTCACACAAACAAGGGTTTGGATCTGGATGTCATCAATTAAGCTAACCCAGTTTGATTGATTTGGATTAGATCCAATTAGGTTCAAGAAAATCGTGCTAGCACACGATTGAGCCTAACATTCTTCTTCTGTAGTCTTTCTGGATCGTCTCGACTGAGCTAAATTGGATTTGGCTCATCCAGGAGCCTTGTATAGGTTTGTCCTAGTCTGATTAGAATATGACTAGATCAGAAAAGTCTTGTCCTAATCTGATCTAGGCTTGTCCTAATCCATCGGATGAAAATAGGATAAGACCTGCCAATTTATGAAACTATTTGGATAAGGTTTATCCAGGAACTCTATAAGGATTTATCTTGATCTGACTGGATCTTGTCTTGACCTAATCAAGACTTATCCTAAATTCCATAAGATGGGAACAAGACAAGAGTTGTCTTTGCCATATTAGGGCTTATCCTAAAATCATGGGATGAAATTTGGACAAGCCTCTTCCAAAAATTCTAGATGGATTTTTCTTGCTCTGACTGGATCGAGTCTTGGTTTGATCAAGACTTATTCTAACTTGATTAGGACTTGACATAAATCCATTGGATGGGACTTAAAAAGGTTTTGTCTTAATCCCATAAGATGGGAACAAGACAAGGGTCAAATGTTGACCCAGTATGTAGGAAAGAAGAGATATGGCGTGCACTTCCTAGAATTTATCTGAGGGCACATGTTCGTATGGGATTTATGTGAAGTTTGTGAGTGCACGCCCCTTTATGGCATGCGCATATGATGGATAAGAGAAGGTGCCCATTCAAATTTGATTTGACCGATCAAAGCATTTGAATTTGATTCAAATGTCTAGGAAGATAAGAGTTTGCGCCATCTACTCACCTTATCCTTTATTCCATGCCATATTTTTAAGTTTTTTACAACAAAATATAGAAAAAATATGGTGTGGGGCATGGATATCATGGAGGAGTCCTTCTGCATGTTAAACTTTGATATGTTCAAAGTTATATGCAAAGAGACTCTTGACTAGATCTATAAATAAGGCCCTGCGCAAGCTGTTGTGCATCACCATTTCTCTATGATGAAGCCCTGCCAAAATATTCATCTCTATAGCTCCCTCATCTGATCCTCTCCCTCTTCTCCATGCCTAAGAGTTAGGCAAAACCTACAAGCAAAGATCAAGTCCCGTTGGTGCGAAGATCAGCGAGAGACGATGATGTTCGTGAGACGAACGCACAATCTTCAAACTTTGTTTTGAAGGTTCTATGAGAAGACATCAGATCTAATCTTTGAAGATCAGATCTAGAAGGAGGAGACTTCTAGATCTAACCCAAGTGGATACCAGTAGAGGCTGGGTGCGTGCGCGGCTTAATCAGAATCTTAGATCAGTCATCAGATCATTACAACGGATAAACAGTTTACCCGATCAAGTGATAACTGTTATTATTTTTTTTTATTTTATTTTTAATTTTAGATTAATCTAATCAGATTTGAGAACTCTCAAATTTGATTTGATTATAGAAAATTTTTAAAAAATATTTTGCTGCAAATCTAATCCGATCAAATGCATCCTGCAATAGGAAAATCCTTTTTTTCTTCAACTGATATCAGAGCCAGGTTGCTGCTTCCAGATCTATCTTTAAATTGATTTAAAATTATTTTTTATGATCTAATTATTTAATTTTCAGATGTTACATAAAATGTAATCAGATTTGAAATTAAAAATTACATATTTTAAATATATTTATTTGACATAAATAATGCATGCTCTTGTCTAGATTTGCTATTCTATATCATGATAGTTTTCAAATATATTTTAGATTAGATCTAATTTAATTTTTTTATGATTCGATCATTTAAGTTTTAGATATTACATTAGATGCAATCAGATCTGAAATATAAGGTCTAATTTAAAATTTTGATATATGTGATATAGGTAGCATATGTCTAGACTAGATCTCTAGTTTAATCTCATAGTCTAGATCAAAAATTTTATGAAATATTCATTTAATTTTCTCAAGATTATGTGATTAGATTAGTTAAATTTTAGATATTATATATGATAAAATTAGATCTGAAAGCATGAGATGCATTTAAAATTTTGATATGTATGACATATGCAATGCATGTCTAGACTAATTGCATAGATCTATGCCATGAGTAGTCTAGATTAAAATTTTTTATGATGAGATTATTTAAAATTTTACTTTCAGATATTATATCAAATGTAAATAGATCTAAAACATAAATTTAAATGTTAAATTTGATACTTGAGATGTATGCAAAGCATGTATAGATTAGATCTTAAATCATGTAATAGTTATATGCTTTAGATTTAATAGTTTTGTAGTATAGTTCATATTTCTGATTAAGGCATTTTCCTTAGTCGTCCGGTCATAAGAGTAAGAAGAATTTAAAGGCCCTCTCATTTCATTTGATGGGGTGCTCTTATGGCGTGTAGGGGTGTTGCATTTGCCCTTAATCAGAAATCAAAAATTTATTTTTCTGTAAAATCCTAGATCCTAAAACCCTAGGATTTCTATGCATATTTTGTTATTAAACCCTTAAACTTAATTAAGAATTAAGTTTATAAAATTAATTAGATCTAAAAATTATAAATTTTTAGATCTAAGACACCTTCATAAATTATGGATTCGAGTGTGGATAGTTCAATTAGGTTTAGCGGTTGATCAAATTGAATCAAGAGTTGGCTAGGTGGGATCAAGAGTGCTTAGATTTGACCAGCCTAATGAGATTAAGTCTGGATCAAGGTTGACTCACAGTCACATATGGTCGATCAAGTTAAGACCTAATTTGGCTATGCAGTTTGAGTCTGGATTATAAGCTAACCCGATCAGTTCTGATCAGACAAGTTGGTGTCTAAGGTAAGTATGGCAAATACGACCAATGATCTTTAATTGAAAGCTACTCGATCTGAATGCATTCATGGTGAGTTAATGGCATATTCCTCCTACTGATCTCACTTATCTAGCCGATTGAGTCAACCCAGTTTTAGTTTGAGGTGGCTAACGATTCGAGCTAACCCATGCCACTAGGTTAGTCATAAATGTTATGACTAGTTGAGTCTAAGAGACCAAATCAAATCTTTCTAAGAAAATATTGAGTCCTAGGTCTTTCACTATTGCAGATGTGTGGGCCCTTCTCGGGGTTGATTATTCTCGGCTGGATACAGTGGTTCAGTTGCATCAAAAAAATGCAACCATATCTATTAGGCATTGGATGCTATGGATTGGAGGATGGGTTGGGCTCAATATTTTGGATACGGTGAGAGACCCAATCAAAAATCAAATTTATGCAAATGGTGGGTTTGGCTTAACTAAGGAGTGGAGCAATATTCTGGACATGGTGAGCTTCATGAATTAGAGATTAGGTTTGGGTGCATCATGTTTAGAGAAACATTGGACAAGAGTTGTCCACTCATCGGTTGATCCATCATCAATAACTATTAGGTGAGGTGGTGAGCCAGTCAGTGGGATCGCACCATCTATTAAAAATTAATGATCGTAGAGATTTTCGCATCTCTGCCAAGGGAGTGTAGGGATCTGAGAAAATAGTGGGAGCCTAATTTGTTTAAAACTAAAGCTTCTAAATAAATTAGTTGAGTCAAATTACAAGTCTAACTAAAAATTTTGACTCTCTACAGAAAAATATCTGTATCAAAACCCCTAGCCAGAATCCGAGATACCTACAAGTTGACCAGACCGATTTATATGGATTGGCTAAAGAACTTTAAAATTATTTTGGGTTCGAAATGGCTGACCTATGTATTGGACCAGGACCAACCCCACTATACCAGCACATCCGACCATGGATCAGAGAGCGTCTCATGAAAAGTTGTCGAACAATGATAACAAAGCTAGGTGCTACATGTTGGGCTCAATATCAGATGAGTTGCAGTGCCAACATGAAGACATTAGGACTGCTCACCAAACGTTGGTGCACCTGCAAGAATTATTCGGTGAATAGAGCCGCGTAGCGCATTATCAAGTCTCAAAGAGACTTTTTAAGGTGCAAATGCGTGATGGGCAATTGATCCAAGATTATTGCTTGGCAATGATCAAGGACCTTAAGAGCTTGAGAAGCTCAGAGCCTTGATGGTCAAGGAACTACAGATTGATGTGATCCTGCAGTCCTTGATTGATTCATATGGGCAGTTCATTATGAACTTCCATATAAATAAGCTTCAGTGCATCTTGGCTGAGTCAATAAATATGCTGGTTACTACTGAGCAAACTTTAAAAGGTTCAAAGGGCTCAGTTCTGACTATGGAGCAGACTTCTTCCAAGAAAAAGTCTTTTGGAAAGAAGAGGAAGTCTGCGAAGAAGCAGAAAATAGAAGACGAAGAAAAGGACGAGCTGAAGAAGAAGGCCACGAAGAAGGAAAAGTATTTCCACTGCAACTCCGATGGCCATTGAAAGTTGGACTGCCCTACGTATTTGGCCAGCCTAAAGAACAAGCAGGAAGAAGGACCTTCTAAAGGAATGCTCGTCATTGAGTCTGTCGAGCCAAACGTGAATGCCATAGGATCAAAATGATCTAGAGATAGTGTTAATGAAAGGTACCAGTGGCACCTTAGGCTAGATCATATAGCTGAAGATAAAATCAACAAATTGGAGAAATCTAGACTAATGGGTTCGTTGACTTTCGAATCATATCTGATTTATGAATCATGCCTTTAAGATAGAATAACCAAGATTCCTTTTATGGGATATGGAAAAGGGCCACAGACCCACTTGTCCTGGTACATATAGATGTGTGTGGCCCATTCGATGTGTCGATCAGAGGCAATTATGTCTACTTTATTATCTTTATCAATAATCTATTTTGGTATGGATATGTGTACTTGATACGCCACAAGTCTGAAGCCATTAAAAAGTTTAAGGAGTTCAGATATGAAGTAAAAAAGCAAACCAAAAAGCTTATTGAGGTTCTTCGATCAGATCGAGGAGGTGAATACCTTAGTCAAAAATTTCTGAACTATCTCAAGGATAATGGTATAGTCTCATAATGGACTTTGCCTGAAATATCTCAACTTAACGAGATTTCAGAACGAAGAAAATGGATCCTATTAGATATGGTCTATCCATGATGAGCTTCACGGATCTTCCAGAGTTTTTTTAGGAATATAGTTTAATAGGATTCCATCTAAAATTATTCCTACCACACTGTATGAGATATGGCATGGTAAGAAGCCAAGTCTAAGTCATCTCAGAATTGGGGTTGTCCAGCGATGGACAAGTTAGAATCTAGGTCCCTTAGAGCTTAATTTATTGGATATCCTAAAGAGTTATTAGGGTATTACTTTTATCATCCGAAAAACCATAAGATGATTGTGGGTTGATACATCATTTTACTTGAAAAATAATTTGTTCAAGATGATGGCATCGAAAGATAGATTAAACTCGAGGAGAAAGTCTCTAAAGAGCAACGAGCCAAGGAACCTCAGGAACCAGTTAGTCTGAGCTGATCCATAATTCACTACCTCCTCCACCTCGTAGCTCAAATAGGATTTTTCATCCTCCTGAAGGTACTTAGGTACTATTTTAGAGGATGTAGAGAAAATGTTCCTCATGAAAAATGGGTTCATGGTGACGATCCCAAAACCTATGATGAGGCAATATTAGATATCGACTCTGAAAAATGGTTAGAGGCAATAAAGTCAAAAATTGACTCGATGCGCTCGAACCAAATCTAGATCTTGGTAGATCCACCTGAAGGTATAGTACATATTGGGTGTAAATGGATCTTTAAGAGAAAGATATGTGTAGATGGAAATGTAGAGATATTTAAAGTTAGGCTAGTGGCAAAAGGATATCAGGTTACCTTCTCATCAGTGGCCACCATCTGTACATTGCTTGCTATTGCAATATATTTTAATTATAAAAAATGGTAAATAGATATGATAATGGAGTTCATAATTGGATATCTTGAGGAAGATATTTATATGGAACAATCATTTATTTTCACATCTAGTGATGTGATCATAAAGATCTACAAGCTACAAAGATCCATCTATAGACTCAAGCAAGTATCTCGGAGAGGAATGTTGGATATAATCAAATTATTTGATTTCATCAAGAACGAGGAGAAATCAAGTGTGTTCAGGAAGGTCAGTGGGAGCATTATTGTCTTCCTCATATTGTATGTGGATGACATCCTTCTGATTGGGAATGATATTTTCATGCTGACATAGGTCAAAGTATGGTTATCTAAGAAATTTTCTATGACAGTTCTAGGTAAAGCATTCTTCTTTTTAAAGTCTATAGGGATAGACTGAAGAGAATGCTAGGTCTCTCAAATAGAAGAGGTGCTGAAGAGGTTTAGCATGGCAAACTCTAGGTCCAAGGGTATGCAGACTCAGATCATATATCTGATTAAGATGATCGAAAGTTGACGTCTAAAAGTTTGTTCCTGTGTACTGGTGGTACTGTAAGTTGGAAGAGTTTCAAGAAGATGGTTTCACCTAATCCGCGATTACCTCGAGAAGGGTATATCGAGGTTAAGGGAGTCGACTCCGTAGACCATGTAGTTGACCCATTCATGAAGCCTTTGGCCTGCAGAAGATCTAAGCCTATCTTGAGAAGATGAGACTTAAATTTGTAGCCAATTGGCTTTAGATCAAGTGGGAGTTTGTTAGATGTATGCCCTAGAAGTCAGATTGACTGATACTTATTAAATATTTTCTAGAAATATTTTTATAATTTTGATTTAAAATTAATTAAAGAATTATTTATTCTATCATATTATGTATTAAAGTATCTATGATACATCCATTGAGTTAATAGGTATGATAACACATATTCTCAAGAGTTGAGAATTTAAGGCATGTGTTATCATAATTAACTCATAAATTGCTTTCAATCGTAGGATTATCATGAGGATGGTGATAGATCTGAAAGATCGATGTATGATCGCTTTCTTAGGATAGATAATTCTTGAGTCTATGGTGTGGAGAAATCGAAGTGAGAGTACAGATACTCGTTAGAGAACGAGGGCACTGAGCATGACCACCTCGGGCAGTCATAAGGAAGCCTACCTTCTCGTCGATGACTAGCTTGATGCTATAGCATGTATCTGATTTTTTGACCTAAGGTGCATCGACAGTTCACCTTGAGCGTATTACAGTTTGACTACACCATAACTCGATCTCCTAGCTATTCAAAATTCTGAGGTGTATGTTGGCTATAGTATGTTCATTGTAGGAATTTAATCGCACCAAGATGGGATCTATCAACCTCGGTAGAGAAGGAGTAGTCCTATGATGATCATAAGATTGAGTCCTAAAACCTATGGCCATGGTAGTGTGAAATAATAGAAAGAAGTTTCTATTAAGATTTCATATCGAACTCGAATCGAATGATTCATTCATATGATAGATGTTAATTTGATGAGTTCATCTTAACCCTAATCCCATCGGGGCTCATGATAGAAGAACCCAATCACACAGGTAGCTGCATCGAGAGGTTCACTATTCAGTTTTGATGGATTGCCACCATATACTGCTAGGTGTCACCGATGAATTTTGAGATCAATTAGAATTTTTTTGATGATCGATGATTCTAATTGGATGAATCGAAAGAGTTCTGCTCTATCAAAAGGTATTTCGATGATATCGATGATGGAGATCATGACATGTTCCATTATCATATAGAACTGAACCTAACTAGGTCACACAAATAAGGGTTTGGATCTAGATCTTGTCCTAGCCTAATCAAGACTTATCCAAAATTTCATAAGATGGGAACAAGACAAGAGTTATCTTTGCCATATTAGGGCTTGTCCTAAAATCATGGGACGAAATTTGGACAAGCCTCTTTTGAAAATTCTAGATGGATTTTTCTTGATTTGACTGGACCGAGTCCTGGTCTAATCAAGATTTGTTCTAACTTGATTAGGACTTGACATAAATCTATTGGATAGGATTTGAAAAGATTTTATCTTAATCCCATAAGATGGAAATAGGATAAGGGTCAAATGTTGACTCAGTATGCAGGAAAGAAGAGATATGGCGTGCGCCTCCTAAAATTTATCTAAGGATGCACATCCATATGGGATTTATGTGGAGTTTGTAAGTGCACGTCCCTTTATGGCATGCGCATCTGATGGATAAGAGAAGATGCCCATTCAAATTTGATTTGACTGGTCAAAGTATTTGAATTTGATTCAAATGTCTAGGAAGATAAGAGTTTGTGTCATCTACTCACCTTATCCTTTATTCCACACCATATTTTTGAGTTTTGTGTGACAAAATATAGAAAAAATATGGTGTGGGGCATGGAGATCATAGAGGAGTCCTTCTGCATGTTAAACTTTGACCTGTTCAAAGTTATATGCAAAGAAACTCTTGACAGGTCTATAAATAGGATCCTGCGCAAGCTATTGTGCATCACCATTCTCTACGGTGAAGCCCTGCCAAAATATTCATCTCCATACCTCCCTCATCTGATCCTCTCTCTCTTCTCCATGCCTAAGAGTTGGGCAAAATCTGCAAGCAAAGATCAAGTCCCGTTGGTGCGAAGATCAGCAAGAGAAGATGGTGTTCATGAGATGAATGCACAGCCTTCAGAGTTTATTTTGAAGGTTCAATGAAAAGGCATCAGATCCGATCTTTAGAGATCAGATCTAGAAGGAGGAGACTTTCATATCTGATTTGAGTGGATACCGATAGAGGCCGAATGCATGCGTGGCTCAATCAGAATCTTGGATCAATCATCAGATCATCACAATGGATAAATAATTTATCCGATTAAGTGATAACTATTATCATCATTTTTATTTTTATTTTATTTTTAATTTTAGATCAATCTAATCAGATCTAAGAAATTTGAGAACTCTCAGATCTGATTGGATCATAAAAAATTTTTAAAAATTATTCTGCTATAAATTTGATCCAATCAGATGCATCCTACGGTAGGAAAATCTATTTTTTTCTTCTGCCAAAGGGATAAATTATATGGTAAGCATATTCAAATAGGTTGTAGAATATTGCTTTACATACATTCGATCTATTCAGATATTGGGTACCATTGCTAGATAATTATTTTGATTGATATAAAAATTTATTTCGTGCTAACGACTTAAGTTCGAGCCTATAGGATCACACACATTAGAGGTTTTTATCTGATCGGATGGTTGATCAACGATTATGAATCGTTCTAGGATTAAATATTCAATACGATTGATGTTTGATTTAGTTCAAGTATTGTTGGAGGATTAATTAGCAATTGATTGCTAATTGGCTCAATTTGATTGAGCATTAGGGCTAAGATCCAGTCTAATTGAATGAGATTCAATTTAATTTGGTTTAGACTTGATTAGGTCAAGTCTAATTAGTTTATGGGATAAGCCAATTGTAAGAAAGATCAATCTCTATTCAATTAGGACTTGTGTGCACTTAATTTCTAATTTGATTAGAATTTAAATTAGAATTAAATATGATATAATCAGATTTAAATGGACTCTTAGTTGGACTAGGATCATCCTTAATTAGGTTGCATCAATCTTAATTTAATTGGGTTTATAATCTTGGTTTGACTTAAGAAAATGAGAGAGCCCAGTTGGACTGGGACTCTCTCTCATCCTTGCAGCAAATTCTCCATGCCCCATGCCCTTCTTCTAAGTTTTGCATGATGTTTTCTTACACCAAAGAGCCCCATGCATGCCCCCTTAGAGTTGGTTTGGACATTAGTTTTGACTAGGTCAAAATCAGTAAGTTGTTTTGATCTAGAACTCTATTTGATAGAGTTTGCTGACTCACAAAATCTATCCAAACTTGGCACCATATTTGATCAAATATGATCTAATTTTTTTGATGGAAAAAGAAAGATTCTTGTGCACCAATCTCAGATATCCCATGCCCAAGGAAAGAGTGGTGGCACACAAAAGTTGGCACGCCATGTTTCTTACAATGGAATGTTTCCTATCTAGGTATTTACCTAGACTAGGACTCTCCCTTTTCTCCCTATTTAAGAGTGATTAAGGCATGGGATTTTCTTGAGAGTTTTACCGTGGGATAGGGATCTTGGGCATGGAGATTGAGGTGCCAATTCTCTTAGGGCATGGGCTTTCTTTAGGATAACAAGTTATTAGTGTGTCCTGGTGAGAGAAAACAAAAGGGAGAAGAAAGAGTTCTTCTCTAGGGTTTTAGATCTCCCTCTTCCACAAGCTTTTAAGAGAAAAGTGAGGAAGATCATCTCTCCCAAATTTTTCTCAAGTTTTTCGTTCTTTGGAAGGTCTAATAGATCGGAAGAAGAAGAATCAAGATCAACCGTCAAGGAGAGATCCATAAGGGGCTAGAACGCTGTAGATTTTCAATCATCGGATCTTCAATCAGACTTGAAGCCATATGCGGACAATCTATAGAGACTCGACAACATGTGCAGCTCTAAGCGATGTTCTCATCCATGAAAATAGCAAGTGGAGTTCCCGACCCACGATCAAGTATAGAGAGAGATCTCTATAGTATTCTAGATTAGATCTAGATTGGTATTGATGTGATCAATACCTTTTAAGTTTATTTATTTTTAGATTTATTGCATGCTTATATCATGTCATAAGATCCTAAATCTAGAAGTTTTTACATGCATTATTAGATTAATTTGATTAATCCATGTCTTTCGCTATGCAATATTTTGAAAATGTTTCAAAATCTATGCATGAAATCTTAGATATTTTCCATCACAATGGTAATCCACTTCACACAGATGCAAGTTAAAAATATAAATTTTTTTTATTCTTTGGACCTAAATGATAATGGACAGCTCAGGATTGTCTTTTGGATCCATCTAAGGTTAAGAATGTTAAGCACTTAAGTTGGTGATGTACTGACCTTTAACTCAACTTATTTGACAAACACATATCAAATATCATTCTATCCATTTGTTGGAGTTAACCATCATGGATAGCCCACCTTGCTTGGTTGTGTATTATTATCAGATGAGAGAATTGAGACATTTAAATAGATATTCCAATCATAATTGGATGAAAATGGGGGTTAACCATCCAATGCCACCATAACCAACTAAGATAGGACAATCAAGGCTGCTGTCAAGAAGGTTTTTTCTAATGCATGGCACCGATTTTGTTTGTGACATATATTGAAGAAGATCCCTAAAAAGATCGACCATATTTGCATAGCCAATCCCAAATTTATGTTTGAGTTTGATAAGGTGATATATGATTCAGTTACAATACAGGCTTTCGAGGAAAGGTGGGCATAATTCATAGAGAAAAATGATGAATGCAAATCTATAGATTGGTTAATTGACATTTATGAATATCGAAATAAATAGGTTCCAGTTTATCTTAAGGATATATTCTTCGTAGGTTTCTATGACATTATATTTGATTTATGTATATGTTTGCAAATTTTTATCATATGGGGATGTTTAATGCTTCTCTCTTTTTTTTGTATAATCTTGTACGGGCATGTTATCTTCATAGAGAAGCAAGAGCATCAATCACTTCTTTGATGGATTTGTAAATTCAAAGACTACCCTCAAGAAATTCATCGATAGATATAAAATTGCCTTGGAGAAAAGATATGAAGCAGAAAATAAGCAAGATAATAAATCGTTACAAATCAATGCTTTTCTAAAGACATCCTTGCCTTTTGAGAGGCAAGCAGCAACCAAATATACAAGGTGCATATTCAAAAAATTTCAGAATGAGATCCTTGAAATAGTTTCATAAAATGCAAAATTAATTGAAGAAGTTAACAACCATGCTATATATTCTGCAAAGTCATTTGAGAGGATTGAAGTTGATGGAATAAGCAAGAAGATTACAAAAAATTGTCATTTCATACGACAAGCATTTGAAGGAGGTCAAATGCCAGTTTCGATCCTTTCAGTTCAATAAATACTTATGTAAGTAGGCATGCCTAATTAGTCCTTGATCAAAGTGAAGTATTTTGTATTCTAGATAAGTACTTTTTGAAGAGATGGTGCAAGGACATGAAATATCAATTCGATGATTTCAATTGCAATATTCAGTTTTGTGATAAAAATACCAGAAAATCATTATATGCACTTACATTATGTTGATTAAGATGTCCTAATATATTTTTATGAAATCCTGTTATATTTCTTAAAATCCTATTACAAATGTGACATCCTATTGATTGTAGATATGCTTTGATGAGTCATTGGATGATAATGCTTGCAGAGGTAGCCTCCATGTCTGAAGGTGCATTTAATTTAGTGATGGATGATCTAACTGAAGGAAACAAGCAGAATTTCTAGCTCTACTTTTAAAAACTATTTTCAATAAATGTACAGTGGATAATATTATTAATCATATTAATAATGAAAAGCTATAGATCTAATCTAAAAATTCTACATGCTATATGATCTAATGTATAATATATGCATGCATATCTGAAAATAAAAATAAGGTCAACAGTAAAACTATTTTACTGCTCTATGTGTTTAGAATTTGTTACCTTTTCATGAGTAGAAAAACTCTGTAATTTGATCTCCTCAGTGTAGATCTAAACGTTGCGATGCAGCCACACACACATCTGGCCTCCATGGGTAATCCACATGAGGCCCTGATCCCGATCAGTTCCTCCCGAGTGCTAGCTTTATAGAAACTTTCAACAACTGATTTAGATCAAACTTTTTTTGATCTTCTTCACCGGGTCTTCAGACACTTTAGATCCTAATGTAGATAAAAAATTGAGGTTCTCCATTTGGATCTATGAAGTCACAACTCTCATAACTCATAAATCTAAATCCCAAACCCTAGATAGATTTTAGGATATGCACTAACCCAAAAATCCTTTGCACAAGAAATCCTTCACGCACGCAGAAGAGACTTTCTCGTCTCTCTTTTTCTTCTAATGTTCCTCTCTCTTCTTTCTACCTTCCCCTTATTTCACACATCCATAAAATCAAATATTTTATAGATGCGCACAAACAAAAGAGACATGAGGAAGTGGTTTAGATCAAGTGGTTACCCATTCAAATTCAAATTCTATTTGAATTCAATTGGTAACTAGATCAAACCAATCCAAAAGGTGCATGAGAAGGGAGAATGCACACCCCCCTTGCATGGAAAACTTCATGAGAAACATCTTTCTCATGGAGAAAGGATGGTGCAAATCAAAGGGTGATGTGGTGCATGGGGAGACTAGTCAAACTAGCCTCATTGTTTATCCTCCAATCGAACCAATCCAATCTAAATTGGTTAGGTGCAATTAGACTAGATTAAACCTAACTTATTTAGACTTAATTAGGCTTAGTTAAATCTAAATCAAATCAAAAATTAATCAAGCTAAACTCCTGATCAAATCAAAGATTAAACCTCCTTGATGATTATATCATCTTATAATCTAATGGGGTCAAATCCAAATGAATCTAATTCAATTGATCTTGGTCAAAAAATAATCATTCAATCAAATTAAGTTAATTAGTTATTAAATCACTAATTAAACTTTTGTTGATTAGCTATTGATCGGATAGGAACCTCTAGTGTGTGTGATCCTGCAGGTTTGAACCTAAGTCGATAACACAGGAATCAATTTTTTGTACTAATTGAAGTGACCATCTAGTAATAGTACCCGACGTCTAGATAGGCCGAATAGTGCAATCACAATATTCAGAACCTACATGAATATAGTTACTGCATAATTCATCCCTTTGATCTCTATGCATAGGATGGCTTAGGGTTAAACTGTCAACCTTGGAAGATATATCTAAATCATGCCTTAAAGTAATTAGTCCTATAACCCCTCACTAGGACTACCCTGGCCAAGGCTTTGCTAAATTAAAATACTATTGAATATAGCTCCTATATCTAGAAGTGGTCAATCCCATCTTGACTCACACACCGACTTCTCAAGTACTTGATTGTACCTAGAAATCTTCCATCATTGAATTAGAAATTCAGATAGTCTGGCACTAAAGCATAGTAAGTTGCTTGAAAGTCACCATGGTGATCTCAGGTCAGAATGACACTTATGCCCATATTCCATCAGAGCAATTTTTGACGGTAGAGAAGCTCTAAAGTCGATCACATTCAATGCAGATGTACTCCTACATCTCACCGCGTGCCATACTAGTATCTTCACACTCCTTAGTTAAGAGGACAACCAATCTATATGACACACAATGACCTATACTCAATAAATATTATCGTCCTTGATAATAATGTATCATTTGGTGGTGAACATATCTAAGGACTAAATGACAAATCCTTTTTTATTGATTCTAAATAGTTCTAAGAACTTCATCACAACAGACAGGAGTTCATTAGAAAATAAAAGATTTATGCTGAAAAGTCAAAATAATTTTATTCAATTAGTAATTCTTATACAATTACATAAAATAGCTTAATCATCAATAGGCTGACGATTGGCTTTTGGATACTATTCCTAATAATCTTCCACTTGGCCTAAAGTCAATCGGTGCAGTATCGTATACTTATCTTTGACTTGAAATCATTAAACTCTTTCACCGTAATAGCTTTAGTGAATGGATGACTAGGTTCTTCTTTCCGTCAATCTTCTGAAGATCGATGTCATCACGATCCATGATCTCTCAGATAAGGTGGAAGCACGATAGAATATGCTTCGTCTACTGGTATGCTTTCAGTTCCTTCGCCTAAGCTATGGCTCCAGAGCTGTTGCAGAAGAGTAGAATTAGACTATCGAGGGAGGATGCTACTCCAAGCTCGATGATGAACTTCTTCAGCCATACTGCTTCTTTAGCAGTATCTGATGCAGCAACATATTTTGCCTCACATACTGAATCGGCCATGATATGCTGCTTGAAATTTTTCTAGCAGACAACTCCACCATTAAGGATAAATACATACCCTGACACTCTTTCTATCATCATGATTAGACTGAAAATTGGAGTCTGTAAATTATATAAGTTTTAAGTCCGATTTACCATAAATAAGCTACCAGTCCTTAGTATTTCTTAAATACTTCAAGATGATTTTAACAATCTTCTAATGGTTCTCCCCTAGATCAGATTGGTATCTACTCACTACCCCTAGTGAGTATGCCACATCTAGTCACGTACATGTCATGGCGTATATAATAGAATCCACTATCAAAACATATGAAATTCTACTCATATGCTCTCTCTTTTGAGGTGTTGTCGGATAATCCCTCTTTGAGAGAGAAATTTCATGACCCATCAATAGATAGCCTTTCTTGGAATTCTCCATGCTGAATCTCTTCAGTACAGTATCAATGTATGTGGACTAGGATAATCCAAGCAATCTTTTAGATCTATCTCTATATATCTTTATTCCTAGGATGTAGGAAGCTTCTCTCAGATCCTTCATAGAGAACTATGACAATAGCTAGATCTTTATTCCTTATAATGTAGGGACATCATTCTCAATTAAGAGAATGACATCCACATACAAAATGAGAAATATAACTACCAAACCATTAGCCCACTTTTATATGCGGGGCTCTTCTTTGTTCTTAACGAAGCCATACATCTCGATCGTCCTATCAAAACATATGTTCCAACTCCGAGATGCCTACTTCAATCCATAAATTGATCTTTGAAGCTTGCACATCTTAGACTCATGTATGGATGTAAAACCTTCAGATTGTACCATATACACCTCTTCAACCATCTCTCCATTTAGGAAAGTTGTTTTCATATCCATATGCTAGATTTCATACTCTAGATGTGCAGCTATCGCAAGTATGATTCGAATGGACTTGAGCATTACTATAGAAGAAAATGTCTCATCATTATTAATATCATAATGTTGACGATACCCCTTGGCAACTAGATGGATTTATAGGTCTCCACCTTTCCATCTGCATTCCTTTTTCTTTTGAAGACCCATTTACACCTTATAGATTTTATCCCTTCGGATGGGCCAACTAATGTCCATACATCGTTGACCTTCATGGACTCCATTTCAGATTGCATGGCCTCAAGCTATTTTCTAGAATTGATCTCTGCATTGCATTCATGTAGATGATCAAATCCTCATCGTTCTCATCGAGCTCGATAGGATCATCATCTCGGATCAAAAAATCATAGTATCTGTCTGGCTGACATTGTACTCTACTAGATCATCTTAGGAATACAGATTCAGTAGGCTCTGGGTATGATTGAATCAAATTCGATTTAGGTTCAGCTACTTATGTTGGTTCTTCCACCTATCAAATTTTCTCAAGCTCGACCTAAGAGGCATTAGTCTCTTTACCAAGGAATTTCTTTTCTAAAAAGACTATTTAAGGCTAACAAACACCTTTTGTTTATTAGCTAAGTAGAAGTAATATCCTTTGGTCTCTTTTAGGTATCCTATAAAGCTAGACTTGTTAGACCTAGGTCTGAGCTTGTCCGTTGCTAAATGTCTGACATAAGTATCTCATATGGTGTTTCGAAAATAGACTTACTCAGCATCCTATTCAGAATATAACAAGCTGACTCGAGTGCATATCCCCATAAGAAGATAGGCAGACTAGCAAATCCCATCATGGATCGAATCATGTCCAATAGGATTTGATTTCTTTTTTCAGATACACCATTATGCTATGGTGTTCCAGAAGGAGTCCACTGGGAGAGAATCTCATTCTTTCTAAGATATGTTAGAAATTTACTAGAAAGGTACTCACCCCCTCGGTCAGACTGAAGAGTTTTAATACTCTTTCAATTTGCTTTTCTACCTTATTACAAAATAGTTTGAACATTTCAAATGACTCCGACTTATGCTTCATTAAATAGATATACCCATACCTTGATAGGCCATCTTTAAAGATTATGAAGTAGAAATATCCACCTCTAGTACTTATGCTCATGGGTCCACATACATCAGTATGTACTAGATCCAGGAGTTCATTGGCTCGTTCATCCTTTCCAATAAAAGATGACTTGATCATCTTTCTAAAAAAATAGGACTCATAGGTCGGAAGTGATTCACAATCACTAACCTCAGGAATTCCTTCTTGAGCCAATCTGTTTATTCTATCCTTGTTCATATGACCAAGCCTACAGTGCCAAAGGTAGACATCTAACACATCATCTATTCTAGGACATTTATCGAAGAACTGGACTACATTAATAGGCTGTGATAATAGATATATTTTATTATTCAATTATCCAACACAAACTATAACACCATTCAAAATGACATTACAAAAATTTACTTTTATTGAAAATTGATAACTATTCTTGGCTAAAAATCCTATAAAAATTATATTTAATAAAAAACTTGGACAAAAGTGACAATCACTAAGAATAACTCTATAAGAATTGATTACAAGGTTCATAATTCCTAAACCTAAAACTAGAACTTGTCTTCCATCTTCAACGTTCAGAAATCTCTCATCTTTACCAAATTTTCTACTGATCTGAAAATCCTACATCGAATTACAAATATGATAAGGACTTTCGATATCTAATACTCAAGTGTAGTATCATAAATTGAGAAGTTGCAAGATATTATCATATAATTATCTTGCGCAACAACTACTTGCTTCCTCCTTGGCCTGTTCAAATTCAGGATGGCAATGTATTGAGGACAGTTCCTCTTCCAATGCCCCTGCTTCTTGCAAAAGAAGCACTCCGCATAGCTCTAGTCAGGCCTGTGCTTCTTGGTCTGTCCCTATGCAGACATCCCAACATATGGCTGCACCTTCTTATTGTTCTTCTTGTTATTCTTCTTCCCTTTCTTAAAGGATTGATCAGAAGAAGATCCTCCCACTACATTCACCGACCCCTTTTGGAGCTGGTGATCCTTCTCAAAGTTCTGCAGAAATCCCAATAACCCATGGTAGTTCACTGCAGGCTTTATCATTCTGAAATAAGGAAAGGGAGGAAGAACTTAAGCAAAGAATTCATGATCGCATCCTTCTCTAGCTGCTCATGCAAGAGAAAACCTAGCTTAGGCATTCAATCATCTCGATCATGTATAATATATTATTAGTGACTGACACTCCATCTCTCATACGAGCATTGAAAATGACAGAACTAGTTTTATGCCTTTCAACATCATCAGGTATGCTAAAAGAGTCGTTCAATATTTGAAGCATCTTTTCAGGTTGGGCATTCTCGAATCTGTAGCTAAACTCGTTATTCATTGCCACCAGCATGATGCACTGAATGGTAATGCGGTCATTAAGCCACTTCTAGTAAGTATTTTGGACTGCTCCTCTAGCATTCAGAGCTGGCTCCTCAAGTGCTGAATCAGTTAATACATGCAAGATCCACTTATGCGCCAGGACGATCTTCAACTTTCGATACCAACTATCAAAGTTGGATCCTATGAGTTTGTCATTATCCAACGATGACTAAAGCAACAGGATAGTGGCCATTTCTGTATAAAAGAAAAATCATAGACCTAATTAGTATATGAATTATTTACTTTAAAGACTTGGACTTTAGTCTAAAGGTTCTTTTACTATTTTGTTCGAATTGGTAGCCTCTACCTCCAATTCGAGAAATTATCCTTAATTTCTTAGTGGATACTAAAATCCACATAGACTACACACGAGCCCAACTTTGGTTGGTCAATTCGTGTGCACCTATGGGTAGGTTTATAACCAATTATTTCACCAAATAACTTCTAGTAATTTAATTTTTTCCCTCAAAATCTAATCAGTAGGCTTTGGCCTTCACTGAAAAGATCCAGTTATGTCCAATCATCAACATGACTACATTTGGTGTATCGAACCAATGAATGATCAGGCCCAACTTTAGCCAGCCAACCTGACCACCATTAGAAAGATATGACTAAATTATCATATTATGAATGATAATTTTATTAGTTAATAAGTACCAAGTCTTTGAACCTCCAATGATTATTAAACCAATGGACCCATTATCACTCAATTTAATGGAAGGCTATGACTTAGTCATCACCATAACTTTATCATTTTAAGAACCTAATAATTTTAGAGAATTTTATTAACCAATTTTAAGAAGAATTGACCAGCCAATTTGGATCCTCCCACTGACTTTACCAAGTCAGATCAATAAGGATCTAATTAAAATTGGCATTAGGAGCACCTAAATTAGTCAAACTAATTTACCTAATTGACATGGGTGAGCCCAAATCATCGTGGTCTAATCAAAATTTAATTCATCAGGATGGCCAGGTAAGTGAGATCAACGAAAGGAATATACCATTAACTCATCAAAGACTGAATTAGTGCGAGTAGCTTTCAATTAAAACCACTGGTCTGAGTTGTCAGACTTATCTTAGACACCATCCGGTTCATTAGTTTCAATTTAACCAACCTAGCAATTTTAGGTTAGACCGTGTAGCCATGAATCAATTCTATTTAGTTCTCATTAAAGGCATGGGCCTAACCAAATACAACTATTGTAATTTGGTCTAAAGAGTTCTTGATCTAATCTAAATCAATATTTGGTTAGATTTGATCAATTACTCTAATTTAGTTCATTCTTTAACTAACTTTAAGTCTAACCCAATTAATGGACCTAATTTGATTAACCCGATAACCCATATTTTATGATCAATGACTTAGGATCTTAAATTCATAATTCTAGATCCTAATTTATTATACTTAATTCTCAATTAAGTTTAAGGCTGAGGGTTAGGGTTTGGTATTTTGAAAATATTTTTCAAAATTTTTGAAAGGTTCTTTACATCCTAGCACTATTTTACTAAATAGGTCGACTCATTTAAAAAATGGGTTGACTTATTTTATAAACAAGCACTAGATGTAGATTTAGCACTATTTTACTAAATAGGTCGACTCATTTAAAAAATGGGTTGACTTATTTTATAAACAAGCACTAGATGTAGATTTGATCTCATAAAACCAATCAATTATAACATTCAGCCAACTTCTCAGTCAGGCCAGCTCGGATGGGTCACTTATAACATTCAGCCAACTTCTCAGTCAGGCCAGCTCGGATCCCATCCGAGCTGGCCCGAGCAGAAGTCGAGTTGGCTTAGTTCCTGAGATAGCTAGCTCAAGTAGAAGGCCCAAAGGCCATCATTCCAGTCGGGTAGGCTCGAATTCAATCCGAGCTGGCCCAAATTGAAGCTGAGCCGGCCCGATTCCTAACTAAGCCGGTTGGAGCATCAATCCAAAAACCGTATCATGGCTGGCATGCTGGTCGAGCTGGCTCAATTTCTATGAGGTTGAGCTGGCTCGATTCCTGAGAGAGCTGACTCGACTGGCGAACAGAACCTTCCTAAGATCCTATTTAGGTTTAATCTAAAACTATGTACTCCACATAAAAAATTATGAAATTATTTGGATCTAATCTAAATACTAATTCATGATAAATTTTAGATTAAACCCTTCAAACTCATCATAAAAATTATTAGGTCTAATCTAAAGTTTTTATGATCAATTTATAGATCACAACATACCAGGACAGCCTCTTCACTATAAGGGATAAATCTTACAGCAGAATAACCTATAGTCCGTGCGATCATCATTTTTATTTTTTAGATCAAATTATTATTTAGATCTAATCTAAAAATAATCTAAATTATGCATATATAATACATCAAAGAACCTGCTACTCTGATACTAATTGAAGGAAACATGCAGGATTTCTAGCTCTATTTTTTAAAATTTTTTTTGATAAATGCATAGTGGATAATATTATTAATCATATTAATATTGAAAAGCTATAGATTGAATATGAAAACCCTACATGCTACAAGATGTAATGTATAATATATGCATGCATATCTAAAAATAAAAATAAGATCAACAGTAAAACTATTTTACTGCTCTACGTGTTCAGAATACGTTATCTTTTCATAGGTGGAAGAACTCTACAATCTAATCTCCTCGATGTACATCTAAATTCTATGACGTAGCCACACATGCATTTGGCCTCCACAGGTAATCCACACGAGGCCCTAATTTCAATCAGTTTCTCCTAAGTGCTAGTTATGCAGAAACCTTCAACGACTGATTTAGATCAAAGTTCTTTTGATCTTCTTCACCGGGTCTTCGGATGCTTTGGATTCCAATGAATGTAGATAAGAAGTTGAGGAGGTTCCTCATTTGGATCTATGAAGTCATGACTCTCGTAACTTACAGATCTAAATCCCAAACCCTAGATAGATTCTAGGGTATGCACTCACCCAAAAACCCTTTACGCAAGAAATCCTTCACGCACATAGAAGAGACTTTCTCTTCTCTCCTTTTCTTTCAATGTTCCTCTCTCTTCTTTCTATCTTTCCCTTATTTCACACATTCATAAAATCAAATATTTTATAGATGCGCACAAACAAAGGAGGCATGAGGAAGTGCTTTAGATCAAGTGGTTATCCATTCAAATTGAAATCCTATTTGAATTTAATTGGTAACCAAATCAAACCAATCCAAAAGATGCATGAGAAGGAAGAATGCACGCCCTCCCTTGCATGAAAAACTTCATGAGAAACATCTTTCTCATGGAGAAAAGATGGCATAAATCAACGCGTGATGTGGTGCATGGGAAGACTAGTCCAACCAATCTCATTGTTTGTCCTCCAATCGATCCGATCCAATCCAATCCAAATTGGTTAGGCCCAATTAGATCAGATTAAACCTAACTTATTTAGAATTTATTAGACTTAGTTAAATTCTAATCAAATTAAAAATCAATCAAGCCAAACCCCTGATCAAATCATGAATTAAACCTTCTTGATGATTAGATCATCTTATAACCTAATTGGATCAAATCCAAATGAATCCAATTCAATTGATCTTGATCCAAAAATAATTATTTAATTTAATTAAATTAATTAGTAATTAAATTATTAATTAAACTTTTCTTGATCAGTCATTAGATCGGATAGGAATCTCTAGTGTGTGACCCCACAGGGTTGAATCTAAGTTGGTAGCACAGGAATCAATTTTCTATACTAATCGAAGTAACCATCTAGCAATGGTACCCGATGTTTGGATAGGACGAATAGTGCAATCACAATATTCAGAATCTACGTGAATATGGTTACTGCATAATTCATTCCTTTGATCTCTGTGCATAGGATGACTCAGGATTAAACTGTCAATCCTAGAAGATACATTCAAATCATGTCTCAAAGTAATTAGTCCTATGATCCCTCATTAGGACTACCCTGGCCAAGACTTTGCTAAATTGAAATACTATTGAACACAGCTTCTGTGCCTAGGAGTGGTCAATCCCATCTTGACTCATGCACCGATTTCTCAAATACTTGATTGTACTTAAAAATCTTCCATCACTAAATTAGAAATTCAGGTAGTCCGACACTAAAGCACAGTGAGTTGCTTGAAAGTCACTGTGGTGATCTCAGATCAGAGGGATACTTATGCCCATATTCCATCAGAGCAATTCTTGATAGCAGAAAAACTTTAGAGTCGATCATGTTCCATACAGATGTATCCCTACGTCTTATCTGTATGCCATACTAGTGTCTCCACACTTCTTGGTTAAGAGGATAACCAACCTATATGGCATACAATGATCTATACTCGATAAACGTTGTCATCCTTGATAACAACATATCATTTGATTGCGAACATATCTAAGGATTAAATGATAAATTCTTTTCTATCGATTCTAAATAGTCCTAAAGACTCATCACAATAGATCGGAGTTCATTAGAAAATGAAAGATTTATGATGAAAAAGCCAGAATAACTTTTATTTAATTAATAATTTATATATAATTATAAGATTAACTCAACCATCAACTGATTATTGGCTTTGAAACACTATTCCCAATACTAACACCATTATTCAGAAGAGCAGTGGATGCCAATTGTGCAGCTCAACAAAGTATATAACTTCTTATCTAAGATCTTGAACAAATCAGCAGGAAAGGCTACCCAAGAGAGATTAGAATTAAAAATGGACTCAAGAAGTCAAAGAAAAATATGAACAAGATTTCTATTAACCAATCTTTTGAATAAAACTAAAAAAGGACTGCAGAAAGATAAAAGAACACTGACCATGAAGTAGCAGAAGTAGTCCAACAAACAATTAAGAGCACTATACCATCTACCGATCTATTTTTGGATGAGTTTGATGCTTATATATGCAATCAACTAACACAAAAGAGAGCATAATTAGTTTAATTTTCCTATAGTCTTGTATAATTTTATGATGTCCATAGAAATTTATAACATAATGTATTCAACATATGATTTACTATGGTAAAATAATGATATGTTATTTTAACATGTGATTTCAGAAATTAAATTATAGCATCGAAGACTAATAGAGAAAAAAAGTTAATGAATATATGTAAAAATAGTATTATGACATCTCTTCTTAAAAATTATGATACTCCTTAAGTTATGACACCCCTTTATAAAATTTATGACATTCTTATAAAAAATGCTAAACTGAAGTTTTTAATCCCTCCTTCCCAGTCTTTCTATAATTCTTTGTCTATATTATGACTCATAGGATGTCGTAATATGACATGGAAGAAAAAATATAATGAATATATATAGAAATAATATTATAACATTTTTTCATAAAAATTATGACATCCTTTCATAAAATTTATGACATTCCTATAGAAAATGCTAAACTAAAATTTTTAACCTCTTCTTTTGGGTTTTTTTATCATCCATTCAGAAATTTATGATATTATGATATTTCTGTATAACATTATGACATCCATTCAAAAATTTATGATATCTAGGCACATAACATCTTATATTCAAAAAACTGCACGAATTAAAATAAATAAAGTTACAATGTTTTAGTTTGAAAAAAATGATATATAATTACTCTTTTCATTAATACTGAAGGGGTAACATCCATTGAATTACAAATTTTTGATATAATTACAAAAGTCAAATAGATGAAAAGAAAATATCATAACAAATATTTAGTTTTTTCATCCTAATTTTTAAAAACTCCTTTTATCTTCTAATTGAGGCCTCCTTCAAGATACTTGCTCCAAGCTATCATCAGTATTGACTGATATCATCCTATGTGAAGTCTTAATGGTCTAGCTTATCCTTGCGAGCAAGAAAATCTATGTACTTTAAATACTACAGGCCACAATATAGTGAATCGGTTGGCTGAGAAGAGCATTGATCATTTTCCACCATATCCCACTTCATCACTTCTTTGTTATCACAAAAGATATAGAATATTGGACCAATAATTTTTTGCCACTTTTTGGCACTAATTTTGTACTTAGCATTGTGTTTTATTGAATTTAGGTGCATCAATATTTTCTTTTCCATGTCAACTACAACCAGGTGCCGGTGGCCATTATCTGAGTTGATGATGGTGAAGAGATATCTAAACTCCTATTTTTCTTCATCACTAACTCCTTCAAAAATTTGACTCCTAGCTATGCTAGCAAGCTCATGAAATGGTGATAGAGAGGTTAGACACATCTCGGCGGTCATAATAGGTGAAATGAGACACTTATGGAACCTCTCTAGATGCTCTCTCCAGTTATTTATTAGGAACTCCTGCCAGCATCGATAATCTATCAATGCAAAATAAAGTGATTAATAAAATATAACTTAAAGTGTCATACAATACTGATACCATGACATAAAACATTAAAAAAAATGTGGGTATCATAATATACAACAAGAATAACAAAAAAATAAAGATTTACTCAAATCCTTACATCATTGACTATCATTTGGTCAATGAGAAGATCATGAAAATATGACCTTGTGATAATGCCTCCATGTTCATTGTTCATTGATGTACACGACCTCTCTGTAATGGAAAAGTGTAAAGGATATCATAAAACAACATCTTCAAAGAGAGGTTATCATACACAACAAAAAAACATAAAAGACTTACAAGATGATGCTTTCCTCCAAAAAAATATTGAAGCAACTTTTCATGTTTTTCAAATTATAAACTATCTCATTTGGCTTGTGATGGGGGGACTATCTTGGACTTTTTTGTGGGTGGAACTGTAACACCCCATTCCTAACTACCAAGTGAGCATGCTACACCCCACCCTTATCTAAGACCAAAGAGGCTATACTTTACCCTTAAATAAGAGCAAAGGGAATTCTAATCTAAGTTATAGTTGAACTACAATACCACTTAAAACCTATGTTCATTTACTTTAATCAATCTTTCAATAAAAAACACAAGCATTTCAAATTAACTTCTTATTTTGTTAAGACAAATATCTCCTTTTACTCAACATCTCATGAAGTCATCTCAAAGTTTCATTTATCAAGCTGAGTTTTATACATATAATTTAACAATAGAATACATCCAGTTGTATACCACTTAAAAGACATAATATATATATACACACATCCCAAGACTTAATCAAAAGTAAAGCCCTCACAACTAACATATATAATCCAAAATGCTGATACAAAAGTTCCCTTATGTTGATGCTGAATTTGATTAGTATACTTCCATCTACTAAAAGAAGAAAAACATAAAACAACATAATGAGACTAAAGTCCCAATGAGTGTGTATTCATCTAGCAATGGGGAAAATAGGATAACAATAATATAATGCTCATCATGTCACACAAAATGTGCTATGGATGAGTTTCCAAAGCTTTGCAAATCAAACATGAATAATTCACATAAAGAACTCTTTTAAAACATAACAATTGTTTATCATCAACCTTACCAAGGCAGCACACTCCCATAAATGGACTATCCCATGAGTAGCCTGCCTTAACACTAATGGGGCAATACATCTCATAGGTGAACCGCTCCAATGGGCAACTTGCCTTAGTTTTTATTTAGACAACATACTTTTATAGGATTTCTTATGAGTAGCCTATCTTATCACTATAGAACAACACACTTTTACAACATCCCTATGAGCAGCTTGTCTGACTACCATTAGGATAACACACTCTCATAGGGTTTCCATTTCCATGAGCAGCCTATCATTAGTAATATTAAAACCATGTGCATAATCACTTACACAAAAGCTATCCAAAAACCATTCTTGTTTCCATATTTTCTTACAAATATGTAAGCTGCAAAATATTAAGAGACTATCTTGCTTTTCAAATAAACCTTTGTACATAGCAAAATATATTAAAAACAACATGGATTGATGGAATTCACTCACTTTAACCAGCAATTGAACTACCTTGCTTGTTTAGCTCACCCCAAGGCACTCTTTGAATTCTCTTTCCCTTTTCCTATCAAATTGATATATGCAGATTAATACAATACTATATAATTCTTGAACATAAGAGTGCACATCTTGCTTTTGAGCTGATTCTTTAACTCTTTCAACTTTTACTTTTGTTTTATTTTGCTTGTCTTAGCTTAGGTTTAACTAAACTTCATCATAATTCAGAATTTTTAGATATTTATCTATGTTTCCATTCTTTACAAGTAATTTCTAATTCAGCTAACAACATTTCAACTAATAGCTAAATTTAGTTAAACAATTTCTGCAAAATAACAGCATAACTAATTTTGTAATTCAATTTAAATTGCATCACTTGCTTTATTATAACATTCTATCTAATAACAACACATGAGAGATCACTTTAAACTTAATTTAGAGCTTAAGAACCTTACCTTTAATAATTAAAATGCTGCTGCTAGTCAAAACAGGTTCCTTTCTTTCCACTTTCAGCAACTTCTTCTTTCAATTGATTATCACTCAATTCTCGCTTGTTTAACTAATTTCTCTTTGCCTTTTAACTGAAAAGAGGATCTTCCCCAACTCTCTTATCTTCCCTAACCTCTCTATTTAGCTTAGAAACTCAGAATAGCTTAAAGAACAATCAGTGGCTTTTATGCTTTGGAAAAAGATAAACTAAGGAAGAACCTGCTAGGTCTCTATTCCTTGAATTTCAACAAATTTTAGACTTGTTGAGGTATTGCTAAGCTAAATTTCTACCTCTTTGTTTATATAACCAAGCTGCTAAGTCATCCCCTTAAAATACTTTTAAATTCCTTCTTAAAATATTTTAGTAAAATACCCACTCTTAGGTTTTTCCGCAATTAGGGTCAACACTTTCTAAAAATGAGTTGACCCCAACAAAAATAGGTCAACCCCATAAGTCAGCCCCCCTCTCAAATAGGTTGTCCCCTAGGATGACCCCCACGAAAACAAGTCAACACTTCCAAAAATAGGTCAACCTCCTTCTCATGTCGCCATAATTCTTCTCGAAACTTCTTTTTGGTTCTCTGAGATGGAGTTGACCTCTCTTGAAATGAGTCGATCCCTTTCCATGGGTTTCAACTGAAAACTTTTTCTTTTGCTTCATTCAAAGTATCAATTATTCTAAATTCAATGACTATCAAGACTTAACTTTAATACAATCATTTTTTATCCCATTCCTAAATCAATTTACTTCTAAATCAATAATTAAATTTTTATGCTTCATTACCACTACCTACTTAATGTTTATATACTCAAGTATATCATAAATGAATTATTATATCATACATACCTAAATATAAATCTCTTAATTTACTATTTTGCTAGTTCAGAATGTTACAGGAACGATCTCAAATCTAGGATCCAACTTTAGATATGAGGCCTTCTGCTGCCAAGGTTGTCTATTCACCCTCTTAATGATTGAAGGGATTGAAGATAATTGTTTGTCCCCCATATCATCCTCTTAATGATTGAATGAGCCCAACTTTGGTTGGCCAACCCATGTACATCTAAGGATAGGTTCATAACCAATTATTTTTTTAAATAATCTTTAGTAATTTAATTTTACTTCAAAAATCTAATCAGTAGGCTTTGGCCTCCACTATAAGGATCCAATTAGGTCCAACCATTAACATGATCATACTTGGTGCATCTAACCAATGAATGATTAAGCCCAAATTTGGTTGGCCAACCTAACCACCATTAGAGAGACACTTTCAAGTTATCATATTATGAATGATAATTCCATTAGTTAATAAGCACCAGGTCTTTAGGCCTCCAATGATTATTGAGTTAATAGACCCATTATCATCCAACTTAATGGGAGGCTATGATTCAATTATCTCCATAACTTTATCATTTTAAGAACCTAATAATTTTAGAGAATTTAAAATTATTTATGATTTAAGAATAGAAAGAAAATAAACCAATTTGCTCCTACTGACTTCACCAAGTCAAGTCCTCCCACTAACTTCTCAAGTCTTTGAGAAGGACTAGAATCAATATTGGTCCATGGGCACCTAGATCAGTCTCACTGGATAAAATCAGTCTCACTGATTTTCTATGTGATATGGGTTAGCAAGAATCAATGAGCAACCTATTCAAGACCTGATTAACCATATTAGCTATGTAAGTGAGATTGGTGGGAGGGTCTATCATTGCTTGCCTTAGACACCATCAGAAATGGTCAGGTAAGTGGGCTATCAATTAAAAACCATTGGTCTGAAAATGCCAAACTTATCTTAGACACCAATCGATTTATCAATTTTGATTTGGCCTGCCTAAAGACTCGGACTTGACTATTGAGCCATGATCAATATTTATTTATTAGATGTATGGACTTTGATCAACTACAACTATTGAATTGATCTATAGAAATGACCTAATCCTAATTAACTATTAATTAGGTTTGATCAATTTCTACTTAGTCCATATTTAATCTAATCCTAGTCTAACCCAGTTTAAGGACCTGATCAAAACTAACCCATTATCCTTTAACCCATATTTTATAAAATTATCTTAGGATCTTTAAATCATAAATCTAGATCCTAAATAATCACTTAATTCTCAATTAAGTTCAAAACTTATGAGTTTGGATTTAAGGAACCTCAGAATTATTTTTTGATTTAATCATTTCAAATATTTTCAAATTATAAATAGTTTATATTGAATCATATTCAATATATAGTTTTAGATTTGATTTATTTTAATATTTTGATCATGTCCTAAGATTTTGAATCTAGAATTTTATAAAAAGTAAGTTCATAATCTAAATTCTATAAAATTAATATATCATATATATATATTCTAAATTCAAAATAAAAATTACATATCAATATATATAATAAGAGGATCTAGATCTAAACATAAAATACATCACATGGATTAGATCATAAATTATTTAAAATTAGATTTAAAATTTAAAAATAAATTATAAATTATTTTAGATCTTATCTAACATATTTATGATTTAGATTATTTAGGTCAGCACATACTAGGATAACTTCTCCACTGTAAGGGATAAACCTTATAATAAGACAACCTTATGTGCAATTCGATATTATTTAAATCTAATCTAAAATAGATCTAACATCTATTTAATTTTAGATTTAAAATTAAAAAAATAAATCATAAAATTATTTAGATCATATTTAACTTACTCATAATTCAAGAATAGATCAGCACATACTAGGACAACCTCTCCACTGTAAGGAGTAAACCTTACAGTAGGATAACCTTATAGCAGTATGTGCAATCTTTAGAGTTTTTTTTTTTAAATTTAATTTAATGCAAACATGATCATGTTAAAATAGAACTTAGATGCTCTGATACCATTGATGAAAAATATGCTGGATTTCATGCTTGAATTTCAAAACTTTTTTGAAATATAATGCAGCGAAAGATATAGATTAAACTATCTAATCTATAGAAGCATGTAATCTAATTACTAAATCCTACATCTAAGACCTCTAAAATGTCATAATATATTCTTAAATTAAAAAATAAAAATTTTGGTATTGATCAAAATCAATATCCTAGATCTAGAACAGTTCTAGATCTAAACCCTAGATGGCATCTAGGTGAGAGAAGAGATCAAATCTCTTATCTTTGCATGGATTAAGAACTCTACAATTGATTTTTGTTGTTATCTTTGGAGCCATACATGCGTTCGGCCTCTACAAAAAGTTCACACGAGACTGTAATACAAATCAAAGATTCGTTGAACGAAGATCTGCTCGAAATGCTAGCTTCTCGCAGATCCCTCCTGATGGTTAATCTAAAAGTTATTCCTCTAATCTTTTGGACACTCCAAGAGATGAAGAATAAGAGGAAGAATAAGAAAGAAATCTAACCCTTGGACCTTTCTAAAATCAGAAATAAAATATTTGAGAAAAGGCCCTAAGAGAAGATAAATTTTCTCTTTCAGGACATCAACGATTGATGTCTTGAAATCATCTTTATGCTAGGACAAGAGAAGACCTTCTCCTCTAAACTTTTCTCATGTTTCTAGATCTTATATTCTCTAATTTTTCTCATAGAAAAATCTAATAAAAATGTGGAGAAGAAGGGTTCTAAAAGAAACCCAAAGAGAAGATCTTCTTCTTCTTTTCTTCTCTCATCAAGACATGTTCAGATCATGTCCAAAAATGATCACTATGCCCCAACACCTTGGAGCATAGATCCCCACTCCCTCTTCCTCTCTCTCTCTCTCAGATTTTTATCATATAAAAATCATAAAGAATCAGAAGAAAATAAATATTGAAAGAAAAATATAAGAAAAGACATTCTTCTTACCTTTGTCTTCATCAAGACATCAACATTTGATGTCTTAATTGAAGCCCTTCCTCCATAATCTTAGTGCCCAAAACCTCCATGTCAATTCACTCTTTTCTCAAGTTTTACCATGGAAAACATAGGTGTTTTGATGCCCACCTCCTATCTAATAGGAGGTGCCACAAATATAGGGAAGACTAGGTCAAATGACCTAGTCAAACTTGGAAATTATGGGGCATCCAACTATTGGATGCCTTATCCACTATTTTTTCTACGTGGAGACTAGGAAACCACACACAAAAGAGAAAATAGTGGTGACAAAATAATAGTTTGGCATGGAGAAAATTGGAGCAAGAGAGGGGAAGGAATTTTGGTTTCATGGGACTTTCTCATCTTGCCATGTTTGACTAATTCAAACAAGATTCCAAATACTTATATTAATTCCCAAAACCATCTTATTAAGGGGTGTGGAGAGGACTCTTAAGCATGGAAATAAGTCATGTTAACTACTAGGAATAAAGTGTGGGCATGGAGATTTTTGGCACAAGGAAAGGAGTCATCCTAGACTAACGAGGACTCTCCTTCGTTCACTAGGTCAAAGCCATCTTAAATCTAATTTAAATCTTATTTAAATTAGATTTAAGTTAATCTATTTAATAGGCAATTTTAATTCAATTAGGATCCTAATTAAATCATATTTAAATCTAGTTTAATTTTTAATCAAATTAGAAATTAGGTGCACTCAAATCCTAGTCGAACAGGGACTTGTTCTTCCTTATATTTGGCTTATCCAATAAACTAATTAGACTTAATCTAATTAAGTTTAAACTAATTTTAATTAAATTTAATTCAACTAGACTTGATCTCAGCTCGATTGCTCAATGAAATTGAGCTAATTAGCAATCCAATTGCTAATCGATCCTTCTGCAATACTTGCATTAGGTCAAACATCAATCGCATTGAATGTTTGATCTTAGAATGATTTTCAATCATCGATTAACCATCTGATCAGGTTATAATCTCTAATGTGTGTAACCCCATAGGTTCGAACCTGAGCCGATAGCATAGGAATAAATTTTTATACCAGTTGAAATGACCACCTAGCAATGATTATCAATGTCCAGATAGGTCGAATGTATGCAAAGCAACATTTTTAGAACCCTAGCCTATGGTTACTGTATAATTCATCCTTTTGACCAATAATGCTCAAGATGACTTTGAGTATGCTATCAACACTCATACAAGTCATCTCTATTATGTTTCAAAATTTTGCAAATTTTGTGACTCCTCACGAGGATTATCCATACCTAGGTTTTCCTAAATTGAAACACAATGAGTCATTCTCTTTCTGAAGTTAATTAGGAGTGATCAATCCCATCTTAACTCACACACCAACTTCACAAGTACTTGATTGTACCCAGAAACTTTTTGAATCTATATTAGAAATACATGCAGTCCAACATCAAAGTACAGTGAGTTACTTATAAGTCATTCTAATGATCTTAGGTCGGAGGGACACTTATATCCATTGGCCTTAGCTAGCTACTCTTGACAATAGAGTACTATATTGATCACGTTCAGTATAGATGTACTTCTATATCTTACCTAGATGTCATGCCAGTATCTTCACACCACTTGGTTACGAGGACAATCAATGCATATGGCATACAGTGACCTATACTCAATAAGTTATCATTCTTGTTAATAACTTATCATTTGATTATGAACAATTTAAGAATTATCCAATAAATTATTCTTTATCGATTAATTATAGTTCTAAGGACTTCATCATAATTTAGGAGTTTATTTAAGAAAAATAAAAGTTTAATGATGAATTAGCCAAATAACTATTATTATTAGATAATTCATATACTAATTTCAATCATCTGCCACTTAGATGATTGGCTTTAGGACATATTTTCAATAATTTTTACTTAAACTAAAGCCAATCAGAATGATATTAAATATCTTATATTTTACTTGAGTATCTAGAACTCCTTAGTTTCAAGGTCTTAGCAAATGGATCGGTCAAGTTCTTCTTTTCCATCGATCTTTCAAAAATCGACGTCACCCTGATCTAAAATTAAAGATGATAGCGATGCAGAATATGTTAGTCCTTTGATTCTTTAGCCTGAGCTATAGCTCTAGTACTATGATAGGACTGGATCATTAGTGGATGGTGCCACTCTCATGAACCTCAGCAACTACATAGCTTACATGGTAGCATCATATATCACAATGTACTCTACATCACTAACTAAATAGGATACAATATCCTGCTTGAAACTTTTTCAGCAAATTGCTCCTGCAATTAGGGTATGATCCAACATTCTCGTGCTGTTATCTTGATCTAACTAAATTCAAAACATCCACATGTTTTAAGTCAGTACTTTCATATTTGAGTCACTGGACCTTAGTATTTTTCAAATACTTAAGGATTGTCTATACAATCTTCCAGTGGTTCTCACTTAGATCAGACTGGTATCTGTCGACTACCCTTAGTGAGTATACCATATCTAATCTTGACCATGAAAAAAATAGATGACAACCAAACCTTTTTTCCTTTTAATGCTGAAACGCCATTTCTGATTAAGAGAATTTCATCCACAGACAACACAAGGAATAACACTACAGAATATTTTGCCCATTTACAAATGTAGGGATTTTCTTTGTTCATAACAAAGACATATGTTCAAAATGTATATTCCAAAATTGAGATAATAGCCAAATGGGCTTTACAGATCTTTACTTTTTCATTTGCGCTACTCTGATCCTTTTAAAAAACCACTCACACTAAATGGATTTTATCCCTTCAGGTGAATCAATTAGTGTCCATACACTATTGATTTCTATGAACTTTAATTTGGATTATATGGTTCTAAGCCATTTCTCAGAGTCAGACCACCGCATTGCATCCCTATAGGTGATCGGATCCTTGTTGTTCTGATCGAGCTCAATAGGATCACTGTCCTGGATCTAGATACTGAAGTATCTATCTAGCTAACATGGTACTCTATCGGATCTCCTTAAAGGTACCACTTTAATGCGCTTTGGATTTGATCTGATCAAATCTGGTTCTATAGATTTACTAGATTATGTTGGTTTTTTTCTACTAGTCAAACTTTCTCAAGTTTAACTTAATAGGCATCAGTTCCTTCTCTAAGAAACTTCTTTCCAAAAGGAATGCTCTACTGTTGATGATCATCTTATGTTCTTTAGCATGGTAGAATTAATAACCCTTAAACACCAATTGGATTAGGATCTAAGTTTATCTGTGTGTAAACTTTTAACATAGGCTGATCAATCCTAAATTCGAAGGTGAGAGAGTCTAGGTCTACGCCCGATCCATATCTTATATGGAGTTTTCGCAATAGATTTACTTGGTGTAAATTTTTAGAGTAAAACAAGTAGACACAAGAGCATAACCCTAAAATAGATAGACAAGTGAATCCTATCATGGATTGAACCATGTCTAACCAAGTTCAATTTTTTCTTTTTGATACACTATGTTTTAAAAAGAAATTCACTAAGAGAGAATCCTATTCTCTCATAGATATGTCACAAATTTACTGAATAAGTATTTATCTCCTCGATCTGATCGAAGAGTTTTAATATCTTTTTTAGTTTATTTTTTTATTTTATTATTAAATCATTTGAACATTTTAGATGATTCAGGCTAGATGCACCCATGCCTAAATAGATCGTCTGTAATGAAATATTGATATCTTTCTCTAGCACTTGGATCCATAGATCCACATACATCACCATCTATGAGACTTAGAACTTTATCAACTTCTTCACCATTTTCAGTAAAAGACGACTTTGTCATCTTCTCAAGAAAATAAGACTCATAGGTTATCAATGATTCACAATCATTGATGTCAAAATTTTTCTCTCAAGCTAACCCATTTATCCTATTCTTATCAAGATGACTAAGCCTATAATGCCAAACATAGACATCCATGACATAATCTAACTTGAATGTTTATTAAATATGTATACTTAATAGACTTTATCAATATTAAATATTATTTTTTATTATCCATTTATTATTATAATATTATTTATAATAATATCATAATAATTTTTTTTATTGATAAATGATAACCATCTCTGATTAGAAGGCTAACAGAGGTCACATTTATCATAAACAATGGACAATAGTGACAATGACATCTTTTGAAAAAAAAACTTGATAATTTCTAAAGCTAGAAATAGAATAAAACTTCCATCCCCAATGTTCAAGTATTTTTCACCATTTTCAAATATTCCACTTACTTAAAATCATTACAATAAATTATATAAGACTACCGATATCCCATACCTAGGTAGAAGAATTACATATAGAGAAATTTTTAGGTCTTATCATATAATATCATTGATAAGCAACTCTTGCTCCTTTCTCTTGTTCAGTCTGTTATGGTCAAGGAAAGTAAGACAATTCTTCTTCCTATGATCCTGCTTCTAATAATAGAAGCATTATGCCTGATTTGGATTAATTTTGGATTAATTATTTTGATCGGGCTTAGAAGTTTCAATATGAACCTATTCATACTGTTGAACCAAATTCAATTTTTGATACTAATTATCGAAGTTAGATCCCATAAGTCATCACGATCCAATAGTGATAGGAGCAATTAGGATTTAGCCTTAATTTAAGAAAAAAGAATAATGACCTAAGTACATGAATTATTTTAAACCTAGAGACTTGGACTTTAGTCTTAAGATTCTTTCACTATTTTATTCGAATTGGTAACCTCTACCTCTAATTTAAAAAATTACTTTAATTTTCTAGTAGGTACTAGAATCCGCATAGACTGCACATAAGCTCAACTTTGGTTGGTCAATCCATGTACATCTAAAGGTAGGTTCATAATCAATTATTTTTTTAAATAATTTTTAGTAATTTAATTTTATCCTAGAAACCTAATCAATAGACTTTGGCCTCCACTGTAAGGATCCAGTTAGGTCCAACCATTAACGTGATCATATTTGGTGCATCTAACAAATGAATGATTAAGCCCAACTTTGGTTGGCCAACCTAACCACCATTAGAGAGACACTTCTAAGTTATCATATTATGAATGATAATTCTATTAGTCAAAAAGTACCAGGCCTTTGGGCCTCCAATGATTATTGAGTTAATGGACCCATTATCATCCAACTTAATGGGAGGCTATGACTCAGTTATCCCCATAATTTTATCATTTTAAGGATCTAATAATTTTAAAAAATTTAAAATTATTTATGATTTAAGGATAGAAAGGATATGGACCAATTTGCTTCCACTAACTTTACCAAGTCAAGTCCTCCCACTGACTTCTCAAGTCTTCGATAAGGCTTAGGATCAATATTGATCCATGGGCACCTAGATCAGTCTCACTAAATAAAATAAGTCTCACTGATTTTCTATGTGACATGGGTTAGTAAGAATCAATGAGCAACCTAATCAAGATCTGATTAACTACATTGGTCAGGTAAGTGAGACCGGTGGGAGGGTCTGCCAAGGCTTACCTTAGACACCATAAAAAATGGCCAGGTAAGTAGGCTGCCAATTAAAAATCACTAGTTTGAGAATGTCAAATTTATCTTAGACATCAATCGATTTATCAGTTTTGATTTGGTCTGCCTAAAGACTCGGGCTCGACCACTTAGCCATGATTAGTATCCATTTGTTAGATGTATAGACTTTGATCAACTACAACTATTGAATTGATTTATAGAAATGACCTAATCCTAATTAACTATTAATTAAGTTTGATCAATATCTTAACTTAGTATATATTTAATCAATCCTAGGTCTAACCTAGTTTAAGGACCTGATCAAAGCTAACCCATTATCTTTTAACCCATGTTTTATGAAATTATCTTAGGATCTTTAAATCACAAACCTAGATTCTAAACAATCACTTAATTCTCAATTAAGTTTAAAGCTTATGAGTTTGGATTTATGGAACCTTAGAACTAATTTTTGATTTAATCATTTGAAATATTTTCAAATTGTAATTAGTTTACTTTGAATCATATTCAATGTATGATTTTAGATCTAATTTATTTTAATATTTTGATCATATCTTAAGGTTTTGAATCTAGTATTTTGTAGAAAGTAAGTTCATAATTTAAATTCTACAAAACTAATAGGTCATACATATACATTCTAGATACAAAATAAAAATTACATATCAACATTTGTAATAAGAGAATCTAGATCTAAACATAAAATACATCACATGAATTATATCATAAATTATTTAAAATTAGATTTAAAATCTAAAAATAAATCATAAATTATAGCAGTATGTGTGATCTTTAAAGTTTTATTTTTTAGATTTAATTTAATGCAAACATGATCATGTTATAATCAAACCTAAATGTTCTGATACCACTGATGAAAAATATGTAGGGTTTCATGCTTGAATTTCAAAACTTTTTAGAAATATAATACAATGGAAGATGCAGATTAAACTATCTAATCTGCAGAAGCATGCAATTTAATTACTAAATCCTACATCTAGGATCTATAACATGTCATAATACATTCTTAAATCAAAAAATAAAAGTTTTAGTATTGATCAAATCAATATCTCAGATCTAAAATAGTTCTAGATCTAAATCCTAGATAGCATCTAGGTGAGGAAAGAGATCAAATCTTTTACCTTTGCATGGGTTGAGAACTCCATGGTTGATTTTTGTTGTTGCTTTTGGAGTCGTACATGCATCCGACCTCTACAGAAAGTCCATACAAGGCTACAACATAAATCGAAGATTCGTCGAACGAAGATCCACTCAAAATGCTAGCTCCTCGTGGATCCTTCCTAATGATTAATCTAAAAATTATTCTTTGGATCTCTTGGACACTCCAAGAGATAAAGGATTAGAGGAGAAATAAGGAAGAAATTCAACCCTTGAACCTCCCTAAAATTAGAAATAAAATATTTGAGAAAAGGCCCTAAGAGAAGATAAATCTTTTCTTTCAGGACATCAACAATTAATGTCCTGAAAACATCTTTAGGCTAGGACAAGAGGAGACCTTCTCCTCTAGACTTTTCCCATGTTTTCAGATCATCTGTAATCTTTCTCATAGAAAAATCTCATAAAAATATGGAGAAGAAGGGTGCTCAAAGAAACCCTAAGAGAAGACTTTCTTTTCTTCTCTCATCAGGACATGATCAGATTATGTCCAAAAATGATCACTATGTTCCAACACCTTGGAGCACAGATCCCCACGTCCTCTTCCTCTCTCTCTATCAGATTTTTATCAAATAAAAATCTCAATGAATAAGAAGAAAATAAACATTGAAAGAAAAATATAAGAGAAGATATTCTTCTTACCTTTGTCTTCATCAAGACATCAACATTTGAAGCCCTTCCTCCAACTATCTTAGCACCCAAAACCTCCATGCCAATTCACTCCTTTCTTAGGTTTTTATCATGGAAAACATAGGTGTTTTGATGCCCACCTCCTATCTAATAGGAGGCGCCACAAATATAGGGAAGACTAGGTCAAATGACCTAGTCAAACTTGGAAATTATGGGGCGTCCAACTCTTGGACCCCCCCTTCCATTATTTTTTTTGCATGGAGACTAGGAATCCATGCACAAAAGAGAAAAAAGTGTTGACAAAATAATAGGTGGACGTGGTGAAAATTGGTGCAAGAGAGGGGAAGGAATTTTGGATTCATGGGACTCTTTCTCATCTTGCCATGTTTGACCAATTCAAACAAGATTCCAAATACTTATATTAATTCCCAAAACCATCTGATCAAGGGGTGTGGAGAGGACTCTTAAGCATAAAAATAAGTCACGTTAACTTCTGGAATAAAGTGTGGGTGTGGAGATTTTTGGCATAAGGAAAGGAGGAGTCCCAGTCTAACTAAGACTCTCCTACTTTGACTAGGTCAAAGCCATCTTAAACCTAATTTAAATCTCATTTAAATTAGATTTGAGTCAACCCATTTAATAAGAAATTCTAATTTAATTATAAATCTAATTAAATTAAATTTAAGTAATATTTAAATCTAATTAAAATTCTAATCAAATTCAAAATTATGTGCACTTAAGTCCTAGTCGAACAAGGACTTGTTCTTCCTTGTAATTGACTTATCTAATAAACTAATTAGACTTAATTTAATTAAGTTCAAATTAATTTTAATTAAATTTAATTTAATTAGACTTTATCTTAGCCCAATTGCTCAATTAGATTGAGCCAATTAGCAATCCAATTGCTAATTGATCCTCCCGCAATACTTGCATTACGTCAAACATCAATCACATTGAATGTTTGACCTTAGAATGATTTTCAATCATCCATTAACCATTTGATCAGATTATAACCTCTAATATGTGTAACCCCATAGGTTTGAACCTAAGTCAGTAGTACAGGAATAAATTTTTATACCAATCAAAGTGACCGTCTAGCAATGGTTTCCAATATCTGGATAGGTCGAATGTATACAAAATAATATTCTTAGAACCTTGGCCTATGATTATCGTATAATTCATTTCTTTGACCAATAATGCTCAAGATGACTTCAAGTATACTATCAACACTTGTACAAGTCATCTCTATTGTGTTTCAAAATTTTGCAAATTTCGTGACTCCTCACGAGGATTACCCAAGCCTAGATTTTGCTAAATTAAAATATGAGTCATTCTCTTCCTGAAGTTAATCAGGAGTGGTCAATCTCATCCTGACTCACACACTGACTTCATAAGTACTTGATTGTACTCAAAAATCTTTTGAATCTATATTAAAAATACAGATAGTCCGACACCAAAGTACAGTGAGTTGCTTGCAAGTCACCATGGTGATCTCAGATCGAAGGAACACTTATATCCATTGGCCTTAACTAGCTACTCTTGATAGTAGAGTGCTACATTGGTCACGTTCAATGCAGATGTACTCCTACATCTCATTTGGATGCCATACCAATATCTCCATGCCACTTGATTATGAGGACAACCAATGCATATGGCATACAATGATTTACACTCGATAAGTTATCATCCTTGTTGATAACTAATCATTTAGTCGTGAACAATTTATGAACCATCTAATAAATCCTCCTTTATTGATTGATTATGGTTCTAAGAACTTTATCATAATTTAGGAGTTCATTTAAGAAAGATAGAATTTTTATGATGAACCAGCCAAATAACTATTATTATTAGATAATTTATATACTAATTCTAATCATCTACCACTTAGATGATTGACTTTAGGATACATTTTCCAACATTTTTCTCCATCCTTGGTTCTTCTTCCCATATGACTTCCACCTCCTCTCCATCATCTCCCTCCTCCCCTTCATCCTCTTCTTTATTTGTAATGCCTCCCTATTTGAGCAATGAATTTAGGAAGTTCTCAGCTATGACAAGTCTTTTCTTAACCTCCTCAAGTTCAGTCATCATCTATGCATAGGTTGCATAGCATATTTTTAGATTTGAAGATGCTTCTTTTGGATTGATAAACCACTACTCCTGTCACGTAGGAAGAATATCACTCTCCACTTGCAAATAAAGAAGAAATTAAATTAAATTAATAGTTGTAATGACAAAATATGGAATACAAAAGATTTATGACATCATAGTTCATCTTATCAACTCATGGGGCTGCATGTTGTCAATCCGAATATTCTGGGGCTTTGAGTGGTTGTCATGCCACTTTAACAACCTAAGTAATTTATTTAGATTAGATGGGACTCTCATTTTGGTATGCTTGAGGAACCATAGCTACATATTAGCATTTTTTATATTAAAATCATGAAAGAATTCTAATTTATTAATTACGATCATTTTTATATATGAATTATTCTTATCAATAAAGCTACCAAACAGCCAAATAGGGTAGGCTGCCTCCTACCCTTATCACACCTCTTTGCTTGGACTAGCTTTCCAGATCTCAAGCAATCAGCAATCTTTGAAAGACCTAAAAGCGTCAAGTCCTTGATTGTAGAAGTCTAGTCAATTGCTCTCAACTGAGATAAATCATCTAAGTAAGAGATGAGATATCTTGGACATATCTGATTTGACTTTGGTGTCAAAAATATTTCGAGCATGTACGTAATTCAAAGTTTGACAGTGTCCTCAATGTCCTTTTGCATCTTCAAGGACTGAAGCTAGGCAGTCAATTTCTCCAAACCTTTGTGGTGAAGATCCAATTTCGACCTAAATCTTTGGAATAACCTTCCCTTTTTATTTAGGCCTATGATGGAGATCTTCTTCCCATGGCATGGAAGACCCACAATCATGCCACTTCCTCCACACTGAATCTAAGTACTTTACCCTAAAAAGAGAACTTATCACTTCCTTTATGACATCTGATTATATTTGCAAGAAGTGGCCCTTCGACTATGAATGGCTACATGTTGATGAAGGCACCAAATGGGATCTTCTGGGTTATATCTACATGAGCTTTTGAAAAACCCATCTCCCAAACATTCTGAATATAAACTACCTGCTTACAAGAATTTTTAAAGAGTTGTGAGGGCTTCATACTTACAAGCTATCTCATAATTGAAAAATCAACTATAACATGGAAAGAAAAAAAGAAATATCACATTAAATAAAAAAGAATTTCTATCAACAAAAAATGACATCCCTTCAAAAAAATTATGACACCCTTTCAAAAAAATTTATGACACCCCAGTACTAAACAAAAAATAAAAGGCATCAACCCCTCCTACCAATACTTCCTATCATCCATGGCTTGAATTTATACCATGGAGAAAAAAATATGATGAATATATGCAAAAATATAAATATGATATTCCTTTATAAAAATTATGATACCTTTTCAAAAAAATTATGATACCCCAACACTAAACAAAAACTAAAGGCACTAACCCCTCCTACCAATACGTCATGTCATTTATGGCCTGAATTATGACTCTCAGAATGTTATAATATGCCACGGAGGAAAAAAGATGATGAACATATGTAGATACAAAATTATGACACCCATTTTTAAAAATTATAATATCCATTCACAAAATTTATCACATCCTGGTACTAAACAAAAAACTAAAGGCATTAACCCTTTCTACCCAGTACTTTCTATCATCCATGGTCTGAATTATGACTCCCAGAATGTTATAATATGCTATGGAGAAAAAAAGATAATAAATATATGTGGATACAAAATTATGACACCCCTTCTAAAAAATTATTATATTCCTTCACAAAATTTATGACACCCTGGTACTAAATAAATAACTAAAGGCATTAACCCCTCATCTTAATACTTTTTGTTATCTATGGCCTGAATTATGACTTCGAGAATGTCATAATATGCCATGGAGGAAAAAAAAATGATGAATATATGTGAAAATAGAAATATGACAATCCTTTATAAAAATTATGATACCTTGATATTAAATAAAAAACCAAAGGCATTAACCCCTCCTATGACATCCATAATAAATCTAGGACATCACGGTTTAAATCTGTGTAGCTGTGTCATAATTTATGAAGGGGTATCATAATTTTATGAAGTGGTATCATAATTTTAAGCTAGGATATCATAATTTTGAGAAAGGATGTAATAATCATAGAAAACATATTTTGACATAGAGCATCATAAGTCTAGAATATCCTATGGCTACTAGAAGAATCTAAGGCTTTCCACCTTAAGACTGTGCATGGTGTTATAAGTTTGTAATATGAAGTTATAATTTTGTGAATCGGTGTCATAAATTTTATAAAAAATATTGTGAAATCCCTCTTTAGGCATGAATTTTAAAATATTACATGGACATTGTATAATTTCTTTACCTTCTTATGGTTCTCCATTTTCTTCTCTTTTGAATGTTGAAAGGATGTCATCATCTCCAATGTAAAGAATAAGTGTTGTGCTCCCTTCCACCATCTGCACTTCCTCCTTACATTGCCATTATGTTTGCCATCTCCATCTAAACATGTAACCCTTAAAATCCATTGAAAGAAAAAAATTGGGAACCCTAAATCTGTCTTCATATTAATCATTCACTTGGATATGGGAAAGTCCAGATGACTACCGAGATGAAAATATGAACAATCGACGAGATTGAAGGTTTGCAAAAATAATGGAGTACCTCTCTAAGATAGAGTGGAACTATTGGCCAGCTCTAAAAAGTTTTTTTTTCATTTGTAGCTGAACCATCCGCCAGTTTTGGGTGCCGCTCTTTCTTCACAAAAAGACAAGGGCAAAAACAATGTTCCATTCATTTGAAGCAACGTGTAGGCATGACATAGAACGAATTTCAAAAATCATCTTGTTAGTTTTTAATGCAGGTCATGTCCCATTCCATTGCGCCAGCTTATATCTGTATGGACCAATAAAAAGTGGCAGTTCAAGCTAGCTCAGATTTTCTACACCGTATGCAGTGTACAAAGAATTTCTCTATGTTTTTAAGTGGTAGCCTATACAAGAAGAAGGAGAAGTGAAGGGAAAAAATGGAGAAGAGGTAGGATTTTAAGTTTCTATACACAATAAGGATTTCTTATACAAGATTCTTTTTGGATTGAAGTTCAAGGCACAAGGATTTGATTCTCTTCACTCATCTCATCTACAAGAATATTTGGTACTTTCGAAAAGTTGAAGATTTCTCTCTTTGAGGGACTGTCTACAAGCTTCGTAAGTTGGAAGCTTGTTAATGCTTTTCTTATAGAGGTTTTCTTGTACTCTTGTATTATCTTGTTATTGAGGGATCTCTTGTATTCTTCATATCATCGACTAGTGGATTCCTACTTGGTGTCCCATAGTTTTTTCTTTCTTGAAGGTTTTTCTTTGTAAAAATTTGGTATTTTCATCCTCTTAGTTGCTTAGTTTTTCTACTCCTATTGAGTTATTATTTGCCATTGTTGATTATGCTAGTAAAATATTATCCATAGCTTGCCTAGGAGGGAAGGAAGCACTACTTCCCAACAAATGGTATCAGAGCTATGGTTGGAGCCTATAAGGTATTTAACAAAATTCCTAAGTTATGGAGGTGAATACAAGGAGAATGGTAAGACTATATTATGGCAATTGAAGAACATAGAAGGACAAGATGCTAGACTTCTTTATTATAAGGAGATGTACGCTCCTTTGGAGGGTGATGATGCCAAGCCTAAAGATATGACCGATGAGAAATAGAAATTTTTGAACCGGCATTATGTTGGCTTCATTTGGCAATGATTGGATGACAATGTTTACCACCATGTGAAGAATGAAACATTGGCTAGTGTACATTGGAAGAAGCTTGAAGATTTGTATGATAGGAAAACCGCTAACAACAAGCTTTATGTGTTTAAAAGGCTTGTTAATTCAAAGTACAAGGAGGGCACACCAATAGCTGACCACTTGAATAAGATGCAAAGTTCGGTGAATCAACTTGCTATTGGAAAAGTGTAGGGGTTTCATGCATGGTTTTTAAAAATTTTTTAAAAATATATGTAGCAGAAGATTTTAGATTAAACCTTTTAATCTAAACATGCATTAGATCTAATCTACAAGTACCTTAATCTAGGACCTATGATATGATATCATGCATATAAAATCGAAAACTAAATAGAAAATAAGATTAAATTTCAAACCTGAACTTGAACCAAAGATTGCAGCTTTATAGATCTTCTTCGTTGCTTCAACCCCGTACACAAACGGTCTCTAAGGATATGCATGTGAAGCTCGATCCGTTAGCTTCCGAAGTGCTAGCTCCTTGTGAAGACAATCTTAATCGCTGAACAAGAAAAGAAGAAAAAGGGATTGATACAAGAGAATAGCCTTCTCTTGTTTCTCTCATAGAACCCTAGAAAACTCCCTAATAGAGGAACAATTTCCTCTGAATCTCACGCATCTAGAAGCCCACCCCAATAGCCTCACACCTAGAGCCTCTCTCTCTGAATTTCACATGCCAAAAGCTTCCAAAATTTGTTAATTTCCTTTGTCTTACAAAGGGCTGTATTTATAGAGGGCTGAAAGGAAGAGTTGGAGATTGGAACAAAGTCTAATTCAAAATCTTTTGAAATTAAAACTCCACCAAACCCTAACTTAATCCTAGAATGGGCAGCAAGGGATGTTGGGCATCTACATTTCTCATGCACAACCTTTTTGTGCATTGAGAATAGGGAGAGGTTTTCGGGTTAGGCACAAAGGAGGATGCAGTCCAACATTTGGACTCTTGATTCTCATCCGATTTGGCTCAAATCAAACTATCTTTGATTAGACCCAAATACATGAGTTAACCTAATTTAATTAGACTCTTAATCTCTTGATTAAATCAAAGATTAATTGAGTCCAAGATTTGATCAAATTAGAATCTCATCTTTCTTAGCAATTAAGTCATTCAATAACCTAATTAGGTCAGACCTAACTGAATCTAATTCAATTAGCCTTGATCTAATCCTCATAACTCAATCAAATTAAGTTAATTAATAATTTAATTATTAATTATTTTTAAATTAGTTATATTAAATTAATCATCGATCATATTTATAATCATATCCTTCAATGATTTTTAATCATTGATCAGTCATTTGATCGGATCAAAATTTCTGTATGTGTGACCCCACAAATTTGAACACTAAGCTAGTAGCACAAGAATAAATTTTCTATACCAATCAAAGTGATCATCTAGCCATGGTACCCAACATCCGAATAAAGTCAAACATAGTGAAGCAACATTCATAACTTACTGCAATATGATTATCGTATAATTAATTCTCGTGATCAATAATGCTCAAAAAAATTTTAGAGTTTACTATCAACTCTTGATTAGTGTTGGGGGACTTTTATGCCTACCGAAGATATGAAAATATTGGCTGATTGAAGGACTTCGGAAGGCCATGATCGAGGTCCTATTTCAGGCTGAGCTTGAAGTCATCAAAGGATGAAGGCCTGGGTCACAATGCAGGTTGATTGAAAATCATCGAAAGGCTATGGCCGAGATCCTATTTTAGATCAAACTTGAGGTCATCAAAAGATAAAGACCTAGGTCATAATGTAGATTGATTGAAGATCTTCGAAAGGCTATGGTCGAGGTTCTATTTCAAACCGAGCTTGAGGTCATCAAAGGATGAAGACCTGGGTCACAATGTAGGCTAATTGAAGATCTTCGAAAGGCTGTGGCCAAGGTCTTATTTCAGGCCAAGCTTGAGGTCATCAAAGGATGAAGGTCTGGATCACAATGTAGGCTGATTGAAGGTTTCGAAAGATGGTGGCTGAGGTTCTATTTTAGGCTGAACTTGAGGTCATCAAAGGATGAAGGCCTGGGTCATAATGTAAGCTAATTGAAGATCATCAGAAGGCTATGGCGAGGTCCTATTTCAGATCGAGCTTGAGGTCATCAAAAGATGAAGGCTTGGGTCACAATGTAGGCTGATTGAAGATCTTCGGAAGACTGTGGTCGAGGTTCTATTTCAGATCGAGCTTAAGGTCATCAAAAGATGAAGGCTTGGATCATAATGCAGGCTAATTGAAAATCTTTGGAAGTTATGGCCGAGATCCTATTTTTAGGCCGAGCTTGAGGACATCAAAGGATAAAGGCTTGGGTCACAATGTAGGCTAACTGAAGGTCTTCGAAAGATTGTGTTTAAGGTCTAATTTTAGGCTAATCTTCGGAAGGCTATGGTCAAGGTCCTATTTTAGGCCAAGCTTGAGATCATCAAAGGATGAAGGCCTAGTCATAATATAGGATAATTGAAGATCTTCGAAAGATTGTGATCGAGGTTCTATTTCAGATCGAGCTTGAGGTCATCAAAAGATGAAAGCCAAGATCTTCAGAAGGCTGAATTGAAGGTCATTGAAGGATGAGACTGAGATCCTATTTCAGGCCGAACTTGAAAAGACTAAAGTCTTAATTGAAGATGTTCCAAAGACTGAAGTTCTCACTCTTGACTCCAGGTTGTCGACCCATAAAATTAAGGGATTGTTCCCCCCTCCCGCATGCCATGAGGGGACAATACCTGACATGATTTTTAGGAATATTCTTCTAGGCAAATAAAATATCTCTAATAATTCACTGCTCTTCCATGACTAACAACTCGTAAGCCATCCTAACAAACTCTGAACCCTTCTGTAAAAGGAGAAAAAGAGGGACCCCAAGGTATGCAAACTCTTCTCTTTTAAATACTCATCTTCTTCCTTCTATTGAACGAAAACTGACTTAAGCATCGAAGGATCCCCATTGGAGCCAACTCTGATCGATGACTTCTCTTACAGGTATGATTGCCTCCATTTTGTTGCCATTGGCTTGCCACCATCGCATAATTCTAGCCAATCCGACCTCAAGATGGATTTTCGTGTCCACAGATAGTGCTAGAAGAAGAGCCTTTAAGCCCATTTATAGAAAGAAATAAGCATCCAGCGAGAAAAGCTCCATCGCATTGCTCCAATGCTAATGAGATTCAGCATCCATCTTTAACAGATCCTATCCAAACTCAAACTAGGGGGCTCCAAATGAGAAAAAAATTTCAATCAGAGAGAAAAACTCAATCAAGAAAGGAGACGATGACAAGGATGATCTGGACCGACAAAGAGCCATAAGATCAAGATAAGAAATATAATCATGTAAATTTTTTAGTCATTATATTTCTGATTTTTCATCCATTCTCTTGAGTTCTAGATAGAATCAAACATCAGAAGGGGGATCTTCATTTGCACTCCAACATACTGGGCAAAATAAAGGAAACCTTTGAGATCCAAAATGAAATGGAGAGGCTGAGGTCTCGTAAGAGATTAAAAATGGAAGGATATCAAAAAAAAAAATAGAGGAAAGTGAAGAGAGGCTTTCCTGGGTCAATGGTTACTTTGGCATGAACCTACATGTTATACTTATTGCATCTTCCTTTGGATGCCTATTTTCTACTGCAAGCTATTTTATTTGTGAATCATCTAATAAAATAGTATGCTCTTATTACTTTAACAATAATATTGATGGGCTTAAGCCATCAGTTGTTATAGTAGGATCAAGATATTATTTTTATTCATTACTGCCAAAGGTCACAAATTTTATCTATTTAGGTCAGATCAGAGCTACATTCTTCAAGCTAAAGTTGTCCTATCTCAAATAAGCTATTGTCAGGTCCACAAACAAAAGCTTCTTATTGGCTGGGCTAATTTCTATTTAGAGCTAAAATGAATGTTATTTCCTTACTTGCTTCAATTACCTTCACTCTTATGCTTCAACTATTATTATTCATTCAAGTGCAATTGCCTTGTTTCTCAACTCTATGCCTAGTTCTTCAATTATGCTGTACAGGGATGTGCCATTTTCTTAGATACTACTATAACTATTTATTACTTTTAATACGTTGCTCTACTAATGAAATATGTAGATCCCAAAATTCAGCTATTATTGTGCACCATTTGGTTCTACTATCTACAATTGCATATGGCTCTTCTCACTTCAAAGCTATCAGTAGACCTGCTTAAACTTCAACTTTTAAAGGACAGACAAGGATACCTCAACATTTATTATATCTTGGTTATAACAGAAGCATATCTAGGGAAAGATAGCAGCTACAAATCATATAATATGGTTCAAATACTTGTCAAACTTTATCCCAATGATCGATTAAACTCGATTATTGATGGTGAATGATAATTACCATAATTTATAAAATAAAAGTATTAAAATAATATAAAATTTAATATTTATTTAATAAATTAATATTTTTATTAGTATTTTGTAGGAAAGATGCCCACTAGTGCGAAGAGCTCGATTTATAAATTCTAACAGATCAAATTTCATGCAAATTAAAGCTAAATTAAAATTTAAATAGGAGCCGCAAGTTTTAAAAAAAAGAAGAAAAAAATTAAAACAATAACTGAATCGGTCGGCTCAATCAGACGGTCCAGTAGGAACCAGATTGCAAACCCCTGCACATGCAAAACCAAACCCGACCTGACTGACATTGGCGTGATGCATGAAAACCATGCGACTCACTAGACGAATTACTATGCCGGTGAGCCGGGACTTTACACGATCTACAGGCGAGTGGGGGCATTGTGCGTTCATGCGGACGACATCTCTTTCGATTGACATCGGATAGCTGAGAACAGGTGCTGATTTTGACTAGGATTTCTCCAGCATAGTGCGATGGCGCGATTTGATGGCCGACGATGCTTCCAGTCGAAATCCAATGGTCTGGGTCATATTCTGATTTGATTCAAGACTTTCTAGCCTCCTAAATGCATGATCCAACAACCGAATTTCCTTTCCTACTTTGATCGAATGGCCAGAATCAATCCAAGAGGTTATGTGGCAGTTTTGTGATGGATTTAAGGCCTTTTGATCTCACATCAATGGCCAGGAAGCTCTAGGGTCTTTGATTCCAATCCAGACACCAACTGGACTTCAACAAGGACTCATAAGATCCTATTTTTCATCTATTTAAGCCCTATTATGCCAGAACAGCTGGTAGAGAGCCCCCTTTGGGTCCAAACCCTTCTTTTTCCTCTCTTTCTCTCTCCCTTCTCTTCTCTTATCCTCTCTTCTTCTTTTTCCTTTCTTTTTCTTTTCTTTTCCTTTGGGAGATCTAAAGATGCCGAAAGCTAGCAAATCTTCGATTATGTCAGGCTAGAGGTCTCGTGTCCAGGAGAGTAAGAGAAGTCTTCCAAGCATGAAAGTTTACAATTTGAACCCTATTTTTTTTTATTGAGCAATAAATTTTTTTTCTTTTACATGCCTTTTTTATGCTTAAATATTTATTTTCCTTGCACTTTATATCTAAAGAAATAGATCGTGATCATGAAAAGATACCGTCTGTACTCAAGTTAGAATAAATTATAAAGATTTATATTTTAATATTTATTTTTTTATAATTTATATCTAAGCAGACAGATCATGATCGTAGATAGATATGGTATGTGCTCAAATTAGGATAAATTATAGAAATTAAATTAAAATTATGTTCTTTGATTGTATGATCTAAATAATCTATGTCTATGAGATGGATCATGATCGTGCTAGATATAGTTCATGCTCAGTAGAATAGGTTATGTTAGAATCAGATCAAAGGAACATACACCTTATAAGATTGCATGTTGACAATAAAAAGATTGCATGAATCAATTACAGATTTGAATATTGGAAGATGAAACTGAATCCCTAGATAATTTTTTCTATCTATCTTTTCTTAATCCCAAAATACTAATTAATTAATTACTTACTTTCTTTTATTTAATTTGCTAAAATCTTAAATTAATTTTTTTTAATCTACTTATTTAAATTTTTACTTTATAAATTAATTAAAATTTTATTTTTTAATTAAATTGAATGCAACTCAGCCTTTAATCTTCGAGAAAATCAACATCCGAATCATCAACTATCCTACAAAAGAGTAAAATTAAGTTTAATTATTATTTAATGCTCTAACGACAAGCAGTCAGTGAACCTCATCAAAAAAAAAAGAGAAAAGAAGAAGAAAAGAATGAGAAAAGAAGGAAAGACAAGGCCAGTCGACTGACCCTCTCTCCACATGCCTCGATGTGGACGAACTTGCCACGACGGCACCGAGGTCCATCCACCTTTAGAGTGGCTGAATCTACCACCAAGCGGCTCTTGAGATCCTCGCAAGATCCATGCACTCCAAATATAGCTGAAGTCCCCTACATATGTGCCCGTTCAACCTTTTCCAAAGTTCACTCATGCGCATCTCGCATCAAAAAGCATCGAAGTTGAAGAAAAAGGAAGAAGAAAAAGAAGAAGAAGATAAAGTCTGATCTGAACCAAGATAGTCAAATAGAACTCAAGGTCTTCCAAACAGAGAACTATGGTAAGAGATTTTTAAACTTCTGTCCATTGTCTTTTTTCTTCTCCTCCTTGCAGGGCTATAAGACATCCAAATCGAGGCCGCACCCAAAGTCAATCAAGACTAAGTACAAGAAGCAAAGGCTGAAGCTAAAGTCAAAGGCTGAAGCTGAAATTAGAACTCAAATCAATTCGAGGTTAAAGCTTAAGCCAAGCTAAGGTCAAATTCAAGACTAAGCCAAGGTAAGGTTAGATTTAAGATCAAATCAAGATCAGAATCAAGGATAAGTTGAAGTTAAAATCACGACCAAGTTGAAGTTAAAATCATCATCGAGCCAAAATCAAAATCACGACCAAGGCTGAACTACCAATCCCAAATTCAAGCCAAGAAAAAATAAAGGTCAAGGAAGCAAACTTAACAAGAACATCAATCGAAGAAGGTCTCCAATTATTTAAGATGGGAGGAAAAGGGGAGAGGCCCTTTCAACAGCCCTTTCATGCCCCTATACCTTTGTTAGGGATAGGAGGAGGACCTCATCCTAACAAAGAAAGACCTATCCCATCATGAATAGGAGGAGGACCTCGTCCTGATAAGGGGATAAAAAGATCAACCATATTAGAAATAGAAGAAGAATCTCATCTTGATGCGGATGAAGACCTTCAGTTATTTATTTAAGATAGGAGGAGGGAAGAGGCCCTTTCAATAGCTCTTTTATATTCCTATACCTTTGTTAGGAACAGAAGGAGGACCTCATCCTAGCAAAAAAAGGTCAATCTCATCAAAAATAGGAGAACCTCATCCTGATAGGGGGATAAAAAGGCCAACCGTGTTAGGAACAGGAGAAAAACCTCATCCTGATGTGGATGAAGATCTCTGATTATTTAAGATAGGAGGAGGAAAGAGGCTCTTTCAACGATCCTTTTGTGCCCCTATACCTTTGTTAGGGATAAGAGGAGGATCTCGTCCTAACAAATGAAGGCCAATCCCTTCAGAAATAGGTGGAGAACCTCATCCTAACAGGAGGATAAAAAGGCCAACTATGTCAGAAATAGAAGAAGAACCTCGTCCTGACATGAATGAAGATCTTTAATTATTTAAGACCGAAGGAGGGGAGAGGTCCTTTTAATGGCCCTTTTGTGCTCCTATATCTTTATTAGGGATAGGAGGAGGACCTCATCCTAACAAAGAAAGACCAACCTTATCAAAAATAATTGGAGAACTTCATTCTGACAGTAGCATAAAAAGACCAACCGTATTAGAAATAGGAGAAAAACTTCATCCTGACATAGATGAAGATCTCTGGTTATTTAAGATAGGAGGAGAGGAGAGGCCCTTTCAATGATCCTTTTGTGTCCCTATACCTTTGTTAGGGATAGGAGAAAGATCTCATCCTAACAAAAAAAGGCCAATCCCATCAGAAATAGATGGAGAACCTCATCTTAATAGGTAGATAAAAAGATCAACCATGTCAGGAACAAAAGAAGAACCTCATCCTGATGCGGATGAAGATCTCTGATTATTTAAGATAGGAGGAGAAGAGAGATCCTTTCAACGATCCTTTTGTGCCCCTATATCTTTATTAGGGATAAGAGGAGGATCTCTTCCTAATAAAAAAAGGCCAACTTCATTAGAAATAGGTGGAGAACCTCGTCCTGACAAGAGGATAAAAAGGCCAACCATGTCAGAAATAGGATGAGAACCTCATCCTGACGTGGATGAAAACCTCATCCTGATGTGGATGAAGACCTCCAATTATTTAAGACAGGAGGAGGAAAGAGATCCTTTCAATGATCATTTTGTGTTCCTATACCTTTGTTAGGGACAAAAGGAGGATCTTATCCTAACAAAGAAAGGCCAACCCCGTCAGAAATAGATGGAGAACCTCTTCTTGGCAGGAGGATAAAAAGGCCAACCATGTCAGAAATAGGAGGAGAATCTTGTTCTGATGTGGATGAAGACCTCTGATTATTTAAGATAGAAAGAAGAAGAGACTCTTTCACCGATCCTTTTGTGCTCCTATACCTTTATTTGGGATAGGAGGAGGATCTCATCCTAACATAGAAAGACCAATCCTATCAGAAACTAGTGTAGAATCTCATCCTAATAGAAGGATAAAAAGGTCAACTATATCAGAAATAGGAGAAAAATCTCATCCTGATATGGATGAAGATCTTCAATTATTTAAAATAGGAGGAGAAGAGAGGTCCTCTCAATAGCCCTTTTGTGCCTCTATACCTTTATTAAGGATAGGAGGAGGATCTCGTCCTAACAAAGAAAGGCCAACCCCATCAAAAATAGGTGGAGAATCTCGTTTTGATAGGAGGATAAAAAGGCCAACCATGTTAGAAATAGGAGAAAAATCTCATCCTGACATGGATGAAGACCTCCAATTATTTAAGATAGGAGGAGGAAAGAGGCCCTCTCAATAATCCTTTTTATGCCCCAGTAATCTTACCAGGAATAGGAGGACCTCATCCTGATAAGGGTTTAAGCTAACTGCTTTAGGAACAGGAGGAGGACCTCGTCCTAATGTGGATGAAGATCTTCGATTATTTAAAGTAGGAGGAAAAGAGGAGAGGCCCTCTCAACGATCCTTTTTTGTATTCCAGCAATCTTATCAGGAATAGAAGGAGGACCTCATCCAGACATGGACAAAAATCCTTGCAAGGGATGTGAAGACCTCCGATTATTAAATCTGAGGTTAAATATCAAGATCTACAAAAATCCAAGCTCAAGATGTTAGTGTGTACAGAAATTCGACCTTAAAAGGCAAAGATCTGTAGAAATCCAAACTCAGAATATCAATATGTGTAGAAATCCAATCTTAGAAAGCTGAGGTCAGTAGAAATCTAAACTTAAAATGCCAAGGATAAAATTGAGGACCTTTGAACAATTTTAGTAAGAAACTTGAAGATCCTAAGTTTGAATGACGAAGAAGGACATGTCTTTGGCAAGTCCGATTTAGTGTACTCCATTTGTCCAAACCAAGGCTCGGACTCGAAAGTAGGAGGGCTATTGTTGGAAGACTTTTATGCCTGCCAAAATATGAGAATATAGGCTGATTGAAGGACTTTGGAAGGCTGTGGTCGAGGTCATATTTCAGGCCCAGCTTGAAGTCATCAAAGGATGAAGACCTAAGTCACAATATAGGTTGATTGAAGATCTTCAGAAGGTTGTAGCCGAGGTCCTATTTCAGGTCGAGCTTAAGGTCATCAAAAGATTAAGGCCTAGATCATAATGTAGGTTGATTGAAGGTCTTCGAAAGGCTATGGCCGAGGTTCTATTTTAGATCGAGCATGAGATCATCAAAAGATGAAGGCCTAGGTCACAATGTAGGTGCTGATTGAAGGTCTTCGAAAGGCTATGGCCGAGGTCTTGTTTCAGGCCGACCTTGAGGTCATCAAAAGATGAAGATTTGGATCACAATGGAGGTTGATTGAAGGTCTTCGAAAGGCTATGACTGAGATCCTATTTCAGACCAAGCTTGAGATCATCAAAGGATGAAGGCCTGGATGATAATGTGGGCTGATTGAAGGTCTTCGAAAGTCTATGGTCAAGATCCTATTTTAGCCCGAGCTTGAGATCATCAAAAGATGAAGGCCTGGGTCATAATATAGGCTGATTGAAGATCTTCGAAAGGCTATGGTCGACATCCTATTTCAGGCCAAGCTTGAGATCATCAAAAGATGAAGGCTTGGATCACAATGTAGGTTGATTGAAGGTCTTCGAAAGACTGTGGTCAAGGTCCTATTTCAGGTCGAGCTTGAGGTCATCAAAAAATGAAGGCCTAGGTTATAATGCAGGCTGATTAAAGATCTTCAGAAGGCTATGGCCAAGATCCTATTTTAGATCGAGCTTGAGGTCATCAAAGGATGAAGGTCTGGATGATAATATAGGCTGATTGAAGGTCTTCGGAAGGCTATGGTCGAGGTCCTATTTCAAACCAAGCTTGAGGTCATCAAAGGATGAAGACTTGGATCACAATGTAGGCTGATTGAAGGTCTTCGAAAGATTATGGCTAAGATCCTATTTTAGGTCGAGCTTAAGATCATCAAAGGATGAAGGCCTGGTCATAATGTAGGCTGATTGAAGGTCATCAGAAGGCTATGGTCGAGGTCCTATTTTAGGCTGAGCTTGAGCTCATCAAAAGAAGAAAATCAAGGTCTTCAAAAGGCTGAATTAAAGGTCATTGAAGGCTGAGACTGAGGTCCTATTTCAGACCGAACTTAAAAAGGCTAAAGTCTTAAATGAAGATGTTCCAAAGGCTGAAGTTTCTACTCTTGACTCCAGGTTGTCAACCCACATAATTAAGAGATGGTTCCCTCCTCTCGCATGTCATGAGGGGACAATACCTGATATGATTTCTAGGAATATTCTAATGGGCAAACAAAATATCTTTGACAACTCACTGCTCTTTCATGACTAACAACCCACGAGCCATCCTAACAATCTCTGGATCCTTCTATGAAAGGAGAAAAAGAGGGATCCCAAGGTATGCAAACTCTTCTCTCCCAAACGCTCATCTTCTTCCTTCTATTGAACGAAAAACTGACTTGAGCATTGGAGGATCTCCATCGAAGCCAACTCTGATCGAGGACTTCTCTTGTAGGTACAATCACCTCCATTCCATTATCGTCGGCTTGTCATCATCACACGACTCCAGCCAACCCAACCTTGAGATGGATTTCAGCATCAACAATCAGTAATCCTTATAGTATTTGAACCTACTCAATAATGCTCCCGAGTTTGGCAGTGCTTCATTCATGCTAACTATCATTGGAACTGAAGGTTAGACTAATTGAGCTTCGAAGGTTAGCCTTTGCATTGATGGTGGCGAGTTTACAACTGAGTTCTAAATTTGAACTTTGGCGGAGCTATTTTTGACAACTTTTAGGAGCTCAACCACCTTCAACGTCGGCCAAGAGTGAGTGTAGGCATTTTGGTTTGGCAGACTAGAGGCCAGGAAGAGATGGTAGGTTCTTCAATAAGGACTGCAGCCAAGCTCTCTTGAATGAGCTCAGTGGATAGTCATAGTTGGCTTGAAGCTAGGATGGAGTACTAAGATTCATTGCTTATGGAGTGGCTACTGCTTATTCCAGATTAAAGGTCAAATTTATAGTGACGGCGAGGTCTCCTTGCTGACTTAAGTTCATCTATCTGAGGTTCTTGGTTTAGAGCTACCAAGATCTGTAGCCCTCAAAATAAAGTAGAGAAATTCAATTGCCTTTAAGGTCAGCCATTAGACAAGATTGGATGGTGCTAGGGTTCGATATTTGCTGGAGGTCTACCATCTACTTTGAGTCAAGGATCGAAATCAGTTGAACGAAGACTCCTTTTATTGTTCAAGTTCGTCTGGATGAAGTTTAGTACATCCTTGACAAGTTCTGTAATTATCGAGAGAAAGATGAGAGTATTGTTGTTGAGAGGACCATCTAATATATAAGGTTTGAAGGCCAACATTTCAGAACTTGCCTAGAATAGAAAAATAATTTAGTTGAAGTTCAGACTTAACCATCATTACTCCAAATAGCACTATACCAAGATCAGACATTTGATTGGACTTCGATGGAAGCTATTTTACCCCCAACACTTATCCTCCTATTTTTGAATCCAAAGTTTGGATGAAGGAATTACCAAAATCTATAATTGTCCAAGTTTCGTCTGGCTTTCCACCTTTAGGAGATGGAAAGGTTTGGTGTATTCAAACTAGCACCAAAGCTTCCTTAATTTTGAATGATCCAAAATGATCTTAGTGTTTGAAATTTTTTTTGGCATGAAGCTCTATGTACGGCATCATAAAAACCTTGTTAGACGTTAGCTACGGCCATGATGAGAGAGACACATGGTAGACGAGGTTTGGGCATAGGCGATCTATAATCATAACTATCTAAGAGTCTGTTCGACTATTTAAACAATCCTTCCTTCTTCTTCTCCCATTCTAACTCTTCTTCTTTCTCCTTCACCTTCCATCTTCTTTAAGCCCAAGTGCCCGGTTCCATTCCTTCTATGATCCCTCCAGTCTTTGACGCCCCCTCCATTTGTCTTCCACCCTTTCGACTATGTTTCTAAAATCTCTGACTGGTTTAGGTTAGTCTCCTAACTCTCTTCCAGCATTTTTTTATTTTTCTTTCATTTTTTGACCTTCAATAGTTTTTTGAGAGGGTTTGCTGTTCTTCCCTGGTTGTTCAGAAATTTCATTGCCAATTTCTTTCAAGTTTTAATGCATTTTTTCTAATTTTATTTGATCCAAAATGACTTCAAAAGTTTTTTGGTTCACTAGTTCTAGGAGTCCATCCAACTCGAGTTCCCCTAACCTCGGCCTTAGGAGTGAAACCGAATCTAGGAAGGTAGCTCATCCAGGTTTTGTTCCAGAAATGATCCCTTGCTCTCTTTCTCCTGATGATCTATTTTTTATTAGAGTTCAATATGGAATTCCTTCAGAGTATGAACTGAAGCTTCCTGGATCGAGTGGCCAAGCTTGCACCCCTCCCATAGGTTGTTTCTATTTATACTTGGAAGCTTTCCATGCTGAACTGAGGCTTCTCCTTCCCCCTTTTATTATCACTCTTTTTTGCTTTTTAGACATATCTCTTGCCTTTATTGTTTCAAACTTTTTTAGGTTCATTGCAGGATTTCTTGCCCTCCATCTTTCAACCAAGGTTCGTTCTACAACTTCTTTATTCTGAACTTTTTTTACCTTCAAGCGACATCCTTCTATCAAGGACTGATGGTACTTATCCTCCTAGTTTGGTAAGAAGGGGTTGCTCAAAGATACCCCTTTCTCTATTCATAATTGGAAGGAAGAGTTTTTCTTTATTTTCTATCCTTCTATAGAGTTAGGGCATCTTCCATGAGGTCAACTAAGGGATTTGATCCATAGAGCCCTCGGACTGAAAAGAGAAGATCTTGACTCTACCAGCAAATTGAGGGACTATAAAGCTCCTTCATTGTCTGAACTAGTTGATAGCCTAACCTTATACAACCTTGGCTTAAGTCCTTTCAACCCCAAAGTTATATATTTACATTTTTGTTTATTTCCTTTATCTTTCTTCTAACCTTGGCTTGCTTGCTATTGTAGAAATGACTCCTGAAGAGTTGAAGATGTTGTCGAAGAAACTTTAGGCCCACAAAAGAAAGAATAACATCCTAAGAGAGACATCCAAGTGGGCAAAGATCAGGGGTTCGAGCTCGACCGCTCCAGCACAGGCAGCCCCTACTCTCGAGACTATAGCTCCTCCGACGACCTCGAGTCCACCTATCGAGGTCTTCGCTCCAGCACCTCCTATCGAAAAAGAAAAGAAGATGGAGAAGAAGAAGAAGAAGGCCACTATTAAGAAAGCTCAGCCCTAAAAGAACTCTAGGGAGTTCAGTGGTGATAGCATCGATTAGAAGAATGCCTTGTTCAATGATTGAGAAGTTGTCAAAGCTCTAATTGATGGGTGCACTCTACCAAACATTATTAATAGGATCATCCTTACTGACCTCGAGCAGTGGACAAAGGATTCCCTTGGAGCTTTCCTTAAGGTAATTATTTTATCCCTTCTTTAATTTTAATGATGCATTCTCCAGCAGCACAACTGACTTTGCCATTTATCGGTGAGTCATCAACTAATTGCCAACATAAAGATGATCAACATTCAAAAGGCTGAAGCTTCAAAGGTTGTGGATGTGGCCCAAGAATATAAGGCTGAAGTGGAGTGTCTTTCGACCAAGGTTAGGCATCTGCAAGAGATGCTTAAGAGGGAAGAATAGGCTATGGCAGAGTTGAAGGCTGCACTGACATCAGAGGAGGAGAAGAGAAAAGAGGTCGAGGTCAAAATCATTGAAGAGAGGAGGTGGATTGTCGAAGCTGTGGAGCAAACCGTTTCATCTTTCGAATCCTCAGAGGAATTGAAAAAAATCAAGATGGCATTTGCTTAGAAGGCCTTCATCAAAGAATTTGACCTTTGACAAAAGAAGGTTGCTGAGAGGTTCCCTAAGTTGGACTTCAGCTTCTTGACGGCGAACTCTTCTGAAGATGAGGTGGAGCATCCCACGGTTGGAGCTGATCTTCCTTATGGTGAGTGTCACCGAGCTTGCTGAACCTGCTATCATGCTAGCTGAGGAACCGACCCCTGTTGAGGACACACCGGGCTCTTCCACTACTCCTTCAGAGGTCTAAGGCCTCTTATCATTGTACTTTATTTCTTTTTTCGTTCTCTATGTACTTAAATATTTTAGTTAATGAAATCAAATTAAATTTTTCTTCTCTTCATACCTTTTATATATTGTGGTGTGCCTGTTACTCAAAATTCTGCTTGTGAACATTGCCATGGTTCACAATCATATGCCGAGGCTGTGTCACTACCTTGGGCTATCTCTTTGAAGGTTGTTATCAAGGATCTAAAGAAGAAAGTTCATCAGGCCAATAAGAAGTTGAAAAATGCGGAAGATAAACTTCAAAAGTTGAAGAAAAATTATGCAGAGGTTGCAATCGAGATTAATCGCCTTCACTAGTTGTCCAAACAATTCTTCAAAGAATACACCACCAAGAAATATCATTTGAGTGAAGAGCTTGAGCAAACTAAAAAGCACACCAGCAAAAAGTCTTGGTCTTTGACTGCAAAGGTCAGTTCCCTCAAGGTCGAGCTTAGAGCAGTGAAGGAGAAGATTCTATTGCTAGAGAGGAGTTCCATATGGTCCACCAATCGAGAGGAGTATGGGTGGGATTGGTTCAAGAGGTTCTCCAAGCTTTAGAGTTAATTGAAGGTGGCTGAGGACTTATACAATACCTACAGGCTTGACTAGTGCGATCAAGTCGACAATCTTAAATGGAGATTTCGAATGGCTGATGCGGAAGTAGCTCAACTTCGAAAGTGATTAGCAGAAAGGGCTCAAGCTAGCTCAAGTGCAGATCCAGATAAGATCGCTACTTTGAAGAGTACCTTTGGAGAGCTCATTGTGATATTTGAGAAGACCAAAAATGAGCTCCTTCAACTTAAAATCCATAAGACCTACCAAGAGAATTTGGTGAAGGACGTTGAGGTCGAATCCATAGTTTTGAGGAAGAGATTGAGAGAAATGGAGGATGACTTCTAGAGATCCCAAAAATTACTTAACGACAGCTTGGCAGTAAGGCGAGACCTTGAAGAGAAAGTAAATGATTTAAAGCACTCCCTTGTAATAGCCTAAGCCAGTAGCCTAAAGTTCGAGTAGGACTTCGTTCCTATTCTTTTTTCTTTTTTTTGATGTAATCGGTCTTGAAGACCTTCATTTGTAATGCACTCTATTTCAATGAAATAATATTTTTTTTGTCCATCCTTCACTATCTTGCTTTGATTGAATACTTGTTGAATCATTGTCTCTATGCCATGTCTCCAACGTTGGTGTTGTTTTGAAATGACAATCCTGGTCCAACATCTTGTTAGCATGTCCCCCTTATTTTTGAACAAGAGTCTTCCAAACTTGTTTTGCATTTAGCTTTTCTCCTAGTTTAGAAACTGGAGGCTTTCATGTCCCTCGTAGAGATCTTCATCAACGTCATGATGAGGTTCTTCTCTTACTCCTGACACAAGGTGGCTTTTATCCTTATTAGGATAAGGTCCATCTCTTGTTTCTAATAGGATTGTTAGGGTACAAAAGGGCTGCTGAGAGGGCCTATCTTCATTACCTCCTGTTTAAGAACCAGAGGCCTTCAATCTCTCATAAGGGTCTTCACCAACGTCAGGATGAGGTCTATTTTCTGTTCCTGATATGGGGTGGCTTTCATTCTTGTTAGCACAAGGTTCACTTCCTGTTTCTAACAGGATTGCTAGGATACAAAGGGGCCATTGAGAAGGCCTCTCTTTATTCCTTCTATTTAAGAATCGAAGGCCTTCAATCCCTCATAAGGATCTTTGCCCACATCAAGATGAGGTTCACCTCCTATTCCTGATGCGAGATGGCTTTCACCCTTGTTAGGACAAGATTCGCCTCCTGTTCCTAACAAAGTTACTGGAGCACAAAGGAGTCATTGAGAGGGCCTCTTTCCATTATCTCATGTTTAAGAATCGGAGGCCTTCAATCTCTGGTAAGGGTCTTCACCCATGTCAGGATGAGGTCCACCTCTTGGTCCTAATGCGAGATGGCTTTTATCCTTATTAGGATGAGATTTGCCTCCTGTTCCTAACAAGATTATCAGAGCACAAAAAGGACCATTGAGAGGGCCTTTCTTCATTACTTTATATTTAAGAATCGGAGGCTTTCATCCTCGTTAAGATAAGGTTACCTCTTATTTAAGAATCAATGACCTTCATCCTTGTTAAGATGAGGTTAACCTCCTATTTAACAACTAGAGACCTTCACCCTCATTAAGATGAGGTTAACCTCCTATTTAAGAATTTGAGGCTTTCATATATGACTTCATTTAAGAATGAAACTTAGCTTGATTACTTTCTATCACAACTCAATTTGCATAAGAAAAGAGAATGTTAAAAATAAAAAGAAATTTATTGAGATATAGTTATCGATAGTACATTCATAGATTTTTTGCATTCCAAGGTTAAGGTAGTGTAGTTCCTCTAAGCTTCTTCAGGTAGTAGGTTCTCGATTGAATGATTTTCATGACCTTATAAGGGCCTTTCCAGTTCAGAGCAAGCTTGCCTTCATTTTGTAGCTGAGAAATGTCTGCTCGATACAGTACTAGATCCCCAACTTTGAAGACTTCTGACTTTAGAATTACAGTATCAAGCCACTTTTTGCCTATAGACCGCCATCCAAATTTAGACTTTCTTCCACTTTTCTTCTAGCAGATCAAGATTTGCCCTAAGATCCTATGAATTATTCTATTCACTGAAGCTTTCAATTCATGCCAAGAAAAGTTCAAGTTCAACTGGAATAATCGCTTCAGTCTCAAAAGCCAAAGCGAATGGAGTTTCTCTAGTTGGTAATCTCTAAGTGGTTCAGTAAGTCCAAAGAACATGATAAAATTCATCCATCCATGTTCCTTTTATCCGCTTAAACCTGGCTTTTATTTCTTGCAGAAGAGTTATATTAGTTACTTCAGCTTCACCATTTGCTTGAAAGTGGGTCACAGATATGAAATGATGTATAATATTCAAATCTTCATAGAATTTAGTAAACTTTGCCCTTGCAAACTGACTCCCATTGTCATTGATTAAGATCATACTATTGACTTTCAGATGAAGTCCTATATTTTAGCTTTAGTAATCTTCGTCAGGGGTTTGGCCTCGACCCACCTAGTGAAGTAGTCCACCGTTACCAAAAAAATTTTGCTGTCCAAATGCTATGAAAAATGGTCTAAGTATATCCATTCCCTATTGAGCGAACAGCGATGGAGTACTATAGGATGTGAGCTGGAAAGTCGGTTGTCTTTAAATATTGGCATTTTTTTAGCATCGATCATATTTTCTTACATAGTTTGTTATATCCTACTACACGATCGATCAGTAATATCCCTGTCAGAGCAGTTTATAAGATAATGATCTAGCTCTTAGGTGGTTTTCACATACTCCATGAATTTTTCTTAAAGTATAATCAGCTTCAGATGGTCGAAGGTACTTAAGAAGCAGCAAGGAGTAAGACCTCTTATATAATTGGTTCTCATACAAAATATATCGAGAGGCCTGATTTCTCAATTTTTGAGCTTCTTTAGGATCTCTAGGAAGAATTTCATCTTTGAGATATGGGATCAATGGATCAATCCAATTGGGCTCATGGTCAACTTGCATTATCACCTGGGATTCCTTTGAACTTGGGTGCTGAAGGACTTCTAAGAAAATCTCCTTTAGCAATTCATTCAGTGCCAGAGTAGCTAATTTAGATAGGAGGTTGGCCCTTGAGTTTTCTACTCTGGAAATCTATTGAATGTCAAAGCTACTAAAGGTCGAGATTAAACATTTCATCTTGTCCAAGTATTTTCTCATACTTTCTTTTTGGGCTTCATAACTACCATTGACTTGCCCTACCACCTATTGTGAGTCATTGTAGACCTGCACATGATCTGTCTCCAACTCTTTGGCTATTTTTAATTCTATAATCAGAGCTTCATATTCTACTCCATCATTAGTTGAAGGAAACTCGAAGTATAGTGCGTATTCTGCAGCGTCTCCTTCCGAGTTAATAAGAATCAAGCCTGTAGTTGCTGCAAATACATTGCATGAACCATCGACATACAAAGCTCAAAAATTTTTAGGAAGATCTGCTTTCTCTTGAGAGGAGCTTGGCTGCAAATTAGAAGTGCAGACTTCTTACTGCTCAGGTTTGGTTAGTTCTGGGATGGTACATTCTACCATAAAATTGGCTAGTATTTGAGCTTTAATTGATGGCCAAGGTTAAAACTTAATATCAAATTTAGTGAGCTCAATCATCCACTTTGCTATTCTTTTGAAAGTATCTGGTCGATGAAGAATAGCCTTTATTGGTTGGTCGGTGAGGATTGTTATTATGTGCCCCAAAAATAAGGTCAGAGTTTTCTTGCAGCAATCAATAAAGCATAGGTTAGCTTTTTTAATTTGGTATACCTGGTCTTTGCATCTCTCTATACTCGACTTATGTAGTAGTTGGCTTTTGGGCTTTCACCTCCTCTCTGATTAGCATAGCTCCAATGGTCGTAGGAGATACCGTCAGGTACAAGAAGAACTCTTCATCAAGTTTTGACTTGGTAAGGAGGGAAGGTAAGCTAAGGTAGTTCTTTAGTTTTTCAAAGGCTTGTTAACATTCAGCAGTCCAGCAGAAGTTCTTTGGTTGTTTGAGCACTTGAAAGAAAGACATACAGCACTCCACCAATCTTGAAACAAAATGGTTCAAAGCAACTATCTTTCCTATCAAGCACTAAATTTCTTTTATTATCTTGGGAATAGCCATCTCTTGGATAGCCCTGATCTTCTTTGGATTTGCCTCGATGCCATGCTTCGATACCATGAATCTCAAAAACTTTTTTGAAGTCACTTCAAAAGCATACTTGGTTGGGTTCAGCTTCATTTTGTGCTTATGGAGTGTGTTGAATGTCTCTTCCAGGTCAGTAATATGATTTGTTAAAGATCAACTTTTGACAAGTATATCATCTACGTAGACCTCCATATTACGGTCGATCTGCTCCTTGAAAATCTTATTCACGAGGAGCTGGTAGATTGCACCTACATTTTTTGAGTTCAAAGGGCATAATCCTATAATAATAAAGACCACGGTCAGTAATAAAAGTAATTTTCTCCCCATCTTATGGTTCCATCCGAATTTGGTTATAGTTGGAGAAAGCATCTATGAAGGTGAGGAGCTTATGAACCAAGGTAGCATCCATCAGCTGATCAATTCTAGGTAGAGAATAGCTATATTTTGGATAGGCTTTATTTAGATAAGTAAAATCTATGCACATCCTCCACTTGTCATTCATCTTTTTAACGAGAATCACATTTGCAATCCAGTCTGGGTAGGATACCTCTCAGATAAACTTGGCTTTGAGGAGCTTGTCTACCTCATCCACTATCATCTTTTGTTATTCTGATGCAAAGCTACGCTTCTTTTGCTTCACTGGTTGACACTTGTGATCTACAACTAGGTGATGCCCTATAACTTTGGCATCGATATCGGGCATATCTATAGGAATCCAAGCAAAGACATTAGCATTCTTTCACAAGAAAGTGATGAGCTACCTTTTAACTTCTTCTCCTAGGTTGGAGCCAATTTGAACCATGTAGTCCTCATTTCCATCATTCAAAGAGATTGCAACAAGATCATTGATGGGTTCCCCCCATTCTTCGGTCAAGTCATCATAGGTATCAAGTCCATCCATGAGATTGAGTTTTAGCTACTTTCCTACTTGTAGGGCAATTGTATAGCAATGACATGCCAAGGTTTGATCTCCCTTGACCTCTCTGATTGCATATTCTATTGAAAACTTTATCGTCAAATAGTAGGTTGATATTACAGCCTAGAGTGCATTCAAACCAAGTCAGTTAAGAATCACGTTGTAGGCTAAGGGGGTCTTTACCATAAGAAAATCAATCTAAGTTTTGAACTACTTTGAATATCGATCTACCACAACTGATAAAATAATTATTTCTTCAACTGATACAGCATCATCGGTGAATCCCACTAATGGAAAACTTATTGATCCCATATAGTTATCAAGGATAGATATTTTAGAGAAAGTATCATAAAATAAAACATCAATAGAGCTTTCATTATCAATCAAAATGCGGCATACATCATAATTGGCAATATTCAAAGTAACTACAATCGCGTCATTATGCAAAAATTGAACTCCCTGCATGTCTTTCTTAGTTAAAGTCATGGATTCCTTAGTCCTCTACCTCTTTGGTATTCCTACCGATCCACTAGTCTCCTCCTGCCGATGTCCCCTAGGGATGGTATGGATAATTCCAAGTGGACTCTGATCTTCTTATGGCTCATCCCTCCGAGGTGGTTCTAACTACGGTAGGGCTCTGGGCCGATCTTTCCTCCTCTAGAGCCGACAGTAAAGAAATTGCTTGAGTCAGCCTCATCTAATTAGCTCCTCAATCTTATCCTAGAGCTGGATGTACTCTTCATTATCGAAATCATGGTCACGATGATATAAGTAGTACTTATTTAGATTGCGCTTACTTAGATGAGACTGCATCTTTTTCAACCTCGATAATTACTCCTTGATTTTCATCAGCACTTGAATTTTTGGAGCATTTAGGAGAGAGAGTAGTTGTAAAATCTTCTAGGAGGAAAACTCCATCACGTTCTCTAGTCCAAGCTTCTTGGTCGACGAGCTCGAGATGGGGTTCAGACTTATCTGCATTTAGGAGGGGTCCTGAAATGCGGTTGAGCTTCACTTGGCTTCTCTTCCTATATGGGCTTGCTAGATTCTCCTGCTTGCCGCTCTCTAGCGGCCTCATCATCTCAAAGCTTGAAAGCTTTCTCAGCCCGAGCATAGCTCTCAGCCCAAGCATGTTGGTTAAGTCTCGAGGATACTTCTTCTCTAGGGAGAAAAGAAGATCATTCTTTAAAAGACCATTCTTCAATGCGACCATAGCAATTAACTGATCTATGTTACGGACCTCCCAAGTAGTAGTATTGAAGTGGCTCACATAACCTCAGATAGACTCTCCTTTCTTCTACTTGATGTTGACGAGGGAGTCCAAACCTTATCTCAAATGCTAGCTACTAATGAAATAAGCCACAAACTAGTGGCTCAACTGGTCGAAAGAATAGATGGTACCCAATTTGAGGCCTAAGTATCAATTTCTTATTGCTCCTTTTAAGATGGAGGGGAAAGCTCGGCATAAGATGGCGTCTGACATGCCATGAAGCAGCATCATTATTTGAAAGACTTTGAGATGGTCGACTGGATCTGAGGTCTCATCATAACTCTCAAACTAGGAGAGCTTGAAGTTTAGTGATATGGGCTCCTATATGAGCTGGATAGAGAATCAAGGATCATTGCAAATATCATCATTGTAGACTGGGGCAACATGTGGAGCTCTTCGACCCATCGGTTCATCTCCTAAAGCTTCTGAACAAGAATATCATCTCGATCATGAATTTCAAAGAATGACTGGATCGACCGGGGCAAAGAGAATAGGAGCTCTCTATTCTCTATTTTTTTCTTTTAGGATTAATCAGTTGACTCACCTAGGTGGGCCTTTCTCATGCCAAATCTTGGTGCTTCGATGATGGTCTCTCTGGCAGTGCTGGTGCTAGGATCTGCTACATGGTCTATAATACCTTAATGAGGTCTCGCACTTGCAATAACAACAGGTTGAACTGATTCCACCACAACCTATTAAAGCTGGTGGAGGAGGTTGAGGGATAGGTGGTGGAGTCAGGACAGGCTGATCTACCAGTTCTAGGTTGGATCTAGTGGTAGAGGCGATGGATCATCAAAAAGGAGCCTTCCTGAGTGGCATCTTACTGAAAGAGAGAAGGATCAGAGGAAAAAGTAGAAGAGAGAAAGAAGATGAACTCGATTGGATACTTCTTTTAGAATAAGGGCTCAGACATCCTTCCTCTAGCGTTAATCTTATTGGTGCAAAAAATCATAGGATGTCGGAGTTTGCTAAAGGTGGTGAAGACGATCTCGCTAATGAGATCTGCAAAAGAAAGCTTAGACCGAAAGTGGGTGACTCTGGCAGGATCCTCCAACGATCAAGTTAGCTTCCTAACCAATAAGAATGGAGTACATAAGAGAATTAAAGCAAAAAGGAGAGATTAAGAGATTAAAAAGAAGCAACGTATCTGGAGGATCTCTTTTATAGGTGGAGCTTATAATAGAATGATGGTGACAGTTGTAATTGAATATCAGAAGGCCATTAGGGCTCCTTAGAATTTGTTATAGAGAGTAGGCTATTGTTTGTCATGATTTACTGGTGGTTGGATCTCATTTGCTAGAGTTCGGATAGAAGACTAAAAATTTCAAGTTTGACGGTGTTTCATTCATGTTGACTATTCTTGGAACTGATGGTCGAACTGACTGAGCTTCGAAGGTTGGTCTTTGTATTGATGGTGGCGGGTTCACAACTAAGTTCTGAATTTGAATTTTGGTGGAGCTATCTTTGATAGCTTTTAGGAGCTCGGCCACCTTCAAGATCCGTCGAGAGTGAGTGTAGGCATTCTAGTTTGGCAGACTGGAGGCTAGGAAGAGATGACAGGTTCTTCAATAAGGACTGCAGCCAGGCTCTCTTGAAAGTGCTCAGGGGATAGTCACAGTTGGCTTGAAGCTAGGATGGAGTACTGAGATTCACTGCTTATGGAGTGGCTACTACTTATTTTGGATTGATGTCGAACTTATAGTGATGGTGAGGTCTCCTTGCTGACTCAAGTCCATCTATCTGAGGTCCTTGGTTTAGAGCTGCCAAGATCTACAGCCCTCAAGATGAAGTAGAGAAATTTAGCTACCTTCAAGGTTAGCCACTAGACAAGATCGGACGGTACCGAGATTTGATATTTGCTGAAGGTCTGCTGTCTACTTTGAGTGAGGAATCAGAATCAATTGAACGGTGATTTCTTTCACTGTTCAAGTTCGTCTAGATGAAGTTCAATATATTTTTGACAAGTTCTCTAATTATTGAAAGAAAGCTGAGAGGATTGTTGTTGAGAGGGTCGTCTGGTGTACAAGATCTAAAGATCGATCTTTCAGAACTTGCCTGAAATAAAAAAATAATTTGGTTGAAGTTCGGACTTAACCGTCATTACTTCGATAGCATTATACCAAGGTCGGATATCTAATTGGACTTAGACAGGAGCCATTTTATCTCATATAGCATACAATGATCTATACTTGATATAATTATTGTCCTTATTAATAATGTATCATTTGGTCATTAACAAGTTTAAGAACTACATGCTAAATCCTCCTGTATCGTATTTAGAAGTAGTTCTAAGAACTTTCATTGTAACAATGAAGTTCAATTAAGAAGATGTACAATCTTATGATGAAAAATGTCAAATAACTTTTATTAATATATATGATTCATACATAATTATAAAAATCAACTCAATTATCTACAACCTAGGCGATTGGTTTTAGGACATAATTTCCAATACTTGCAACCATGAACATGGTGTTCGAAGATGAGTTCCAAGCATTACTACTTCTAAGTTTACTTCCGGATAGTATGAGTCTTTGGTAGTAATTCTCACTAACTCGACACTAAATAGAGTAGTAACAATGAGCATGACTAAACTAGTTTGCTGAGAATGAGTCTAGAAGGAAAAATATAGATTCTTCACAATCACAAATTCTTATCTTGGATGATAAAGGGAGTAAAAGTCGGTGTTCTCATTATTGAGAAAATCTAAAGGAAGATCTAAGTCTAGAAAAGACATACATTATTATAATTATGGTAAATCCAGCCATGTAAAGAGGAATTACAAATGTCTTAAGAAGAAGAAGGAAGAAAAAGTTGAAGGCAAGCAAGAGGATAAAGACACCACTGTGGTTTCTTCCAATGAAGAGTTAATTAATTTATCCGCTTGTGATCAAACTTGCCTTAGCATTACAAACCAAGACTTGGATTGGATCATTGATAATGGTGCTTCATGTCATGCTACCCTATGATTGGATTTCTTCACTTCTTACTAGACCAATGATTTTGGCTTTATGAAAATGGGTAATAGTGGTATTGCAAAAATTATGGGGATCGGTGATGTTTGTCTTAAGACTAGTTTAGGTACGGAGTTGATGCTCAAAGATGTGAGGCACATTCCGAAGCTCCATTTGAACTTGATCTCCACCAAAAAATTAGATGATGAAGGTTTTGAAAATTGAATTGTTAATGGATGTTAGAAACTTATCAAGGGTGCCTCATTATAGCAAGAGAGAGAAAATATTATATACTTTATCGAACACAAACTAAAGTGTGCAAGAATCAAATCAAAGCCTTGGTAAAAGAAGCTACTATGGACTTACGGCACATGTGACTTAGTCATATGAGTGAGAAAGGCCTCCAAGTTCTTGCAAATAAAGAACTCATTATGGAAGTCAAAGATATGTCTTTGAACCGGTGCACTCATTATATTCTTGGTAAACAACATAGAGTTTTCTTTACACATATTTATGCTAGAAAGCATGATTTATTGGAATTGATTCATTCCGATGTTTGTGGACCCATGAGATTAAAATCCATAGGTGGTGCTACTCACTTTGTGACTTTTGGAGATGATGCTTCTAGAAAGGTATGGGCTTATGTTATGAAGCATAAAGATAAAGTTCTTGACATTTTCAAGCAGTTTCATGCTAAAGTTGAAAGAGAAACTGAAAGGCCTTTAAAGTGCATCCGTACCAATAATGGTAGAGAATATAGAGGTCCATTTGAAGAATATTGTAATAACCATGGTATTCCATGTGAGAACATAGAATTTGATGCTTCTCAAAATAATAGTGTGGTGGAGAGGATGAATCGCACAATTTGTGAGAAGATTTGGTGTTTGTTGTTACATGCCAAGTTACCAAGATCTTTTTGGGGAGAGGCTATGCGCATCACTGCCACTTGATCAATCAATCTTTGTCAAAACCACTGAATGAGAATTATCTAGAAAAGGTGTGGACCGGAAAAGATAGATCTTTCAAGCACTTGAGGGCGTTCGGGTGCAAAGCATTTGTTCATGTGCCAAAAGGTCAAAAAACCAAGCTTGATAATAAATCAAGGTTGTGCATTTTCTTGAGATATGGAAGTGAAGAGTTTGGTTATAGGCTTTAGGATCTGGAAGCACAGAAGTTAGTTAAAAGCTGAGATGTTATTTTCTTTGAAAATCAAACTATTGAAGATTTTGAAAAAGTGGGGAAAACACAAGCTAGTGGAGGTGAACTTGTTGATTTAAGGCCTATTTCTCCTCCGATGATTCGTGATGAAAGGGGAGATGTCCAAGAAGGCCAAGGTGAAGTAATTCATGAAAATCCTCCTCTTGAAATTGGTAATGACCAAAAAGGGCAACATCTCCCAGAACAACTATCATCAGTGCTACAACAAAGAAGGTTTACAAAACTACATCAACCATCAAAGAAATACTCTTCTAGTGAGTATGTGATGCTTAGTGATGTAGGAGAACCGAAAACTTTCCAAGAAGCACGGGTTCATGAACAAAGAGAGAAGTGGCCATAGGCTATGCAAGAAGAATTTGATTTTTTGCTCGAGAATGATATACACGATTTGGTAGAGCTACCAAAGGGCTGAAAAGTTTTGAAAAACAATTAGGTACTCTAATTGAAAAATGATGATGACAAGCAAGTCAAGTACAAGGCTGGGGTAGTTGTACAAGGCTTTGAGCAACAAAAGAGTATTGATTTTGATAAAATTTTATCTCCAATTGTCAAGATATCCTCTATCTAGATTATTTTAGGTCTTGTTGCATGCTTAGATCTAAAGTTGGAGCAACTAGATGCCAAAACTGCTTTCTTTCATGATGACTTGGAGGATAAAATCTACATAGAGCAACCTCAATATTTTGTTGTCAAGGATGAAGAGCACTTATTTGCAAACTCAAGAAAAGCTTGTATGGCTTGAAATAAGCCCCTTGCCAATGGTGCAAGAAATTTGATGCTTTTATGATGAGTCATAGGTACAAAAGGACAAATGCAAATCATTGTGTTTATGCTAAGAGGTTTGAGGATGATGACTTTATTATTCTTTTGCTCTATGTTAATGATATGCTTCTAGTTAGCAAGAATATTAGAAAAATTTACAAGTTGAAGAAAGATTTAAGCAAGTATTTTGACATGAAGGATTTGGGACCAGCAAAAAAAATCTTAGGCATGGAAATCAAGCGAGATAGGGAAGCAAGAAAGTTGTGGCTATTACAAATAAAGTATATTGAATGGGTACTTGACAAGTTTAATATGAAAATTGCTAAAACGATTGGAACACCACTTGTGAGCCATTTCAAGTTGAGTTTGAAGCAAAGTCTTTCAAATGAAATGGAAAGAAATGAGATGAAGGATATTTGCTATTCCTCTACTATAGGGAGTGTAATGTATACTATGATTTGTATAAGACCAGATATAGCACATACAGTTGGTGTCATAAATAGATTTCTTGCAAACAAAGGTATAGAGCATTAGATAGTAGTGAAGTGCATAATGAGATACTCGAATGGTATATCCAATTTATGTTTATGCTTTGATGGCACAAAACCACTCTTGGTGGGCTATATAGATTCAGATATGGCTGGTGATATTGACACTAGGAGGTCTACTTTGGGTAACTTATTCACTTTTGAAGGGGGAGCTATATCATGGTAATTCAAGCTTTAAAAGTGTATTGCTTTTTCCACCACTGAAGTGGAGTGTACAGCCATCATCGAAGCTTGCAAAGAAATGTTATGGTTGATAGATTTTTTATGAAAATTAGACTTGAAGCAAGATGGGTATGTGATCTATTGTGATGGTTAAAGTGCTATTGATCTTAGTAAGAATGCAACATATCATGCTAGAACAAAGCATATTCATGTTTGCTATCAATTGGAGAAGCAATGGATTAAGACTATGAAGATCTCAACGGACTGTAGTCCATCAGACATGATGACCAAGCCCCTTGCAAAGGAGAAGCATGAACTTTGTAGGGACTTGGTGGGTGTAGGTACATAGTGAGCATGGGCACTCGGGCATGTAATTCACTAGGCAATAGGAGTCCTCTTCATGGGTTTAAAGGGGAGAATTATTGAACTTACTACTTATATTTTGGGCTAGCCCCATGTCGAGTGGCCTGCACCATACAATAGGTGTTGGGCATGAGCCTTGTTAATAGGACATATATTTTTAAGCAGTAGCTTATATAAGAAAAAAGAAAAGTGAAGAGAAAAAATAGAGAAGAGATAGGATCTTGAGTTTCTATACACAACAAGAACTTCTTATATAAGATTCTTCTTGGATTAAAGCTAAAGGCATAAGAGTTCAATTCTATTCACTCATCTCATCTACAAGAGTATTTGGTGCTTCCAACAAGTTGGAGATTTCTCTCTTGAGGGTGTGTCTATAAATTTTATAAGTTGAAAGCTTGTTGATACTTTTTTTGTAGAGATTTTTTTGTGCTCTTAGATAATCTTATTATTATGGACCTCTTATACTCTTCATATCATTAATTAGTGGGTTTTCTCTTGGTGCCCCATGGTTATTTCCTATCTTGAACTTTTTTCTATGTAAAAGTTTGGTGTTCTCATTCTCTTAGTTGCTTGGTTTTTGTACTTCTATTAGGTTATTATTTGCCATTGTTGATCATACTTATGAAACATTATCTATAGCTTGTCTAGGAAGGATGGAAGCACTTCTTCCTAACAATACATTCATTGGTTGGTCTAAAGGGTTCTATAACTATACAAATGCCTGGCCATTGTAAAGCTATCTCGAGTTGAAGTAAAATTCTAGTTATCTTCTCTATTATTCTATGAGTTGAGTTCATTATATTCGATGTTTTCTTCCTGTTATCTTATAAATCATTTTTGTATAGATTTTCTTCTTATATGGGATGTCTTTAGTTGACCATAGATATAGAGTTGGAGGAAGCAGAGGAAGAAAGGGAGGGGAAGTAGGGTGAGGAAGAGGGGTAGTGGCAACAATGGGCATAGTCCTCATGGCAATGGAAGGAGGAGAATAAGAGGGGGAGGAGAAAGAATTGGAGGGGGAGGAAGAGGAGGAGGAGAAGAAGGAGAGGGTGGTGGCAGTGGTAGGGGGCCTACTCCTAGGGGCTTGATGTTGTGCTGGGTTGAAGAAATAGAAAATATATATATATATAATAAAATGATAGTTGGATAAGGCACTTCGAGGAAGCTTTCTTGAAGATAGTGATGTCCTCTCTTTAGATGCAGAAGGACTCTTGGAAATTCTATCCATAGGATACAATACCCAATACAACATGGTGATGTAAGACTGCACTTCTTAATCACCTTTAATCAAGAACCCATGCCCAATAAAAAGAAGCGAAGAAAGAGGGTTTTAAGAAAGTATAGAGTAGTAAGTCAGAATAAGAAAGGAGGTTGATTCTTAATTTTAGATATTTCATAGATTTATAAGAGTCTAAATGATACAATCCTTCGAAATCCGAACATTGCGTATGATTCTTTTTTAGAAAAAATACAACTCTATGGAATTTTTTTTTGTAACGTTGTAAAGTTTCCCAATGGCTAATAACTAAGTGTTTTAAAAATTAAAACTTTAGATAATACATATCTTATCAAAAATAAAATATTTAAATGAATTTTATCCATTTAAAAATTTTTATTATTAGAAAATATATTAATTATACGATACTTGAGGTGTTAGCCTACCATGCAAGTAGATTAAGAATAGAGAGAAAGGATGGGAGTGGGTGGACAAGGCCACAACAATGTTAGTATTAGGTGGTCCTATAGTGATGGGCTATTGTTGCCATATTATGGTGGTGGTAGAGATCGAAGAGAAGAAGGGTATGTGAAGGAGGGGTAGGAAGTGAACTACCTTGCATGAACGAGGCATTGTCAACTCATCAGGGAGGTATAAAGGAGCTAGAAGAAGAGGATGAAGTGATGAGGAGAAGGGCATGTGGGAGGGTGGGGTGTCTTGGTTAGTGGCAATCATGGGGTGGCTCCCATGGTGGTGCATTATCACTAGTGGAGGTAAAGGAGGAACAAGAAGAAAGGGAGATTATAGTATTTACAACACGTGCACCTTAAAACTTATAATAACTGTGGCTCCATGATCGATCAACAAAACCTTATTCTTGGATATTTTCAAGAATAAAATATAAACTTAGGAGAATTTAATGGTCAGTCCATTTGTTGACCATACTTTAACTTTTAATCCCTATAGATAATTTTTATAACAACCATCCATCATTAAATATTCTCATAACTTTTAATCCATGAAGGACAAAAATACCCTCCATATTTATTCTTCCTCTTCCACACGGGCTCTTCCTCTCATAATGTTTAATTAACTATGTACTATATTTAGTTAACTATGTAAAGTATTCATTTAACTATATACTATTTTTAGTTAACTATGTACTATATTAATTTAACTATGTACAATATTTATTTAACTATGCAGTGTTCATTTAAATGTATATACTATTTATTTAACTATATATAATATTTAATTAACTATGTATAGTATTTATTTAACTGTATGCAGTGTTTATTTAACTATATCATATTAATTTAACTATGTACTATGTTTAGTTAATTATGTATCATATTAATTTAACAATGTACATATTTTATTTAACTATGTATTTTATTTATTTAACTATGTAATATTTATTTAATTATGTGCCATATTAATTTAACTATATATAGTATTTATTTAACTGTGTGCACTGTTCATTTAACTATGTATAATATTTAATTAACTATATACTGTATTTAGTTAACTACATATAGTATTCATTTAACTATGTATAGTATTCATTTAACGGTATACTATATTAATTTAATGGTGTACTATATTTAATTAACTATATGCCATATTAATTTAACTATGTATAGTTTTTATTTAATTGTATGCAATATTTATTTAACTATGCAGTATTCATTTAATTATGTATCATGTTAATTTAACTATGTAAAGTATTTATTTAATTATATATACTATTTATTTAACTATATATAATATTTAATTAATGGTGTACTATATTTAGTTAACTATGTATATTATTCATTTAATTATGTGCAACATTTATTTAACTATGTACCATATTAATTTAACTATATATATTTTTTATTTAATGATATACCATATTTATTTAACTATACAGTATTTATTTAATTATGTACTATGTTAACTTAACTATGCACAGTATTTATTTAACTATGAATACTGTTCATTTAACTATGTATAATATTTAATTAACTATACACTATATTTAATTAATTATGTATAGTATTCATTTAATTATGTGCATCATTCATTTAACTATATACTATATTAATTTAACTATGTACTATATTTAGTTAACTATATACTTTATTAATTTAACTATATATAATTTTTATTTAACTATATACAGTGTTTATTTAATTATATGCCATATTAATTTAATTATCTATAGTATTTATTTAACTATGTATGATATTCAGTTAATTGTATATCATATTAATTTAACTGTATACTATATCTAGTTAACTATGTATCATATTAATTTAACTATGTATAGTTTTCATTTAATTATGTATTATATTAATTTAATGATGTGCAATGTTCATTTAACTATATGCACTATTTATTTAACTATGTACAATGTTTAATTAACTATGTACTATGTTTAGTTAACTATGTATATTATTCATTTAACTATATATAATGTTCATTTAACTATATATCATATTAATTTAACTATATACCATATTTAGTTAATTATGTTGCATGTTAATTTAACTGTATATAGTATTCATTTAATTATGTATTATATTTATTTAATTATGTATCATATTAATTTAAATATATACCATATTTATTTAACTATAATTATGTTAATTTAGCTGTGTACAACATCCATTTAACCATGTATAATAACAAATTAGCTGTATACCATTTTAATTTAACTATATACCATATTTAGTTAACTATATGCTATGATACTGTAGATTGTGGAGTGCATATACTAATATTTTCAGAGCTATAATATCTTGTATGGACACATTAAAAACTGATCCTCTGTTTGGACCTTTGGCATAGTAGGGGTCGGTCTATGGATTGCCCCTGGCATAGGAGTTGTTCCATGGATTGCCCCTTATAGCATGCCAAGCCAAAAATAGTGTGCCAACATCTCTTTGCTGGTCTTAATTCATTAAATGGTTTAATACCTACATCATTGGGGAAAGTATTTGCCCTTTTTAAGCTGAAACTTTCATCAAATTTCTTTTCTGGTGCTTTGACTGAAGCCCACTTGCCAATCTCAAAAGCTTAATGATTTTGGATGTCTCATAACTCATTAATAGTAAATATGAGTCAAGATTAGCTTCCTCCTTTCAAAGCAAGAGTAATGAACATAAGTAATAATATATTTGGCTTAATAACAAACCTTTGCTCAGTAAATAATAATAATTCAAATCCATAATTAAGAAGCAAGAGATCAAGGGCATATATTTCTTTCCACAGCTACAATCAGCTCAAATAATAGCAAGCAACAACATTATACAACATGAGCTACCTCAACATATATTTCTTTCCACATCAATAACCAACGAAAGGAAGAACTCGATAGGCAACCTCCCCTCTCCCTCAACAATCAACATCTTAGCCCTTTTCGACATTTTGACCACCTTCAAGTCCCCAAAATTCTCTGGCCTCAGCTCTAGAACCTCCTCCAGTAACACACGATCAAGCATCGAAATAAGGTAGGAGCAGAAATCCTTGTTGATCTTCGAGTCGATGTTGGCGGCAAACTGCATGCAGTCAAGATCATTCAACATGGCCATAATCTAGACCTATGGGATGCAACCCATGATGTGGTTGGAGGACACCAGCGCCATCTTGAGAAAGGTTGGAGGGCAGAGGTGCGGGCAAGGAGGTGCTTCACATAGTTGATCAGCTTGGGAATGAATCATAACTTGTCAAGGAGGCAGCAAAGACAAAAGCTAGAGAGATTGATGGGAGCCTCCTAGGCAGAGATGGTAAAGCAGGCGAGAAGAGAGTCGAGCTTAGAGAAGGGGCGGGAGCAGGTTTAAGGGTCTGAAAGTAACACACGGTAAGAGAGCAGCTCTACCATGGCCGACATCTTGTGGAGAAGAACGAAGAAGAACCAGGGTTAGGGATCGAGCTGAGAAGTCTTGTAGCGAGAGTAGTGGTATATAGTTAATTAAACATGATACACGGTTAAATTAATATGCTATACAGTTAAATGAACATTGCACATAGTTAAATTAATATTGTATATAGTTAAATAATTATGGTATACAATTAACTGAATATCACACATAGTTAAAAGAATATTGTATATAGTTAAATTAACATGGCTTACAATTAAATAAACACTGCACAGTTAAATAAATACTGTATATAGTTAAATAAAAATTATACATAGTTAAATTAACATGATATACAGTTAACTATATAGTACATAGTTAAATTAATATAATACATAGTTAAATGAATACTGCACATAATTAAATTAATATTGTACACAGTTAACTAAACATAGTACATAGTTAATTAAATATTGTATACAGTTAAATGAACAATGCACATAGTTAAATGAATATTGCATAGTTAAATTAACGTGGTACATAATTAAATGAATACTGCATAGTTAAATAAATACTATACATAATTAAATAAAAACTATACACAGTTAAATTAATATAGTACATAGTTAACTAAATATAGTATATAATTAAATTAATATGGTATACAGTTAAATGAATACTATACACAGTTAGGTACATAATTAAATAAATACTGTATACAGTTAACTAAATATAGTACGTAGTTAATTAAATATTATGAGAGAAAGAGCCCGTATGAGAGAGAGAATAAATATGGAGGATATTTTTGTCCTTCATGAGTTAAAAGTTATGAGAGCATTTAATGATGGATAGGTTGTTATAAAGGTAAAAGATAAGTTGGGTATTTTATAAAATAAGATGACAATAAAAGGATATTTTGTTATTATAGCATAAAAGAATGGACTAGGAGTTAAAGCTTTAGTCAATAGGAATTTTTTGTTAGAGTAAAGTCAAAAAAGGGATCGAGAATTAATTACCCGATAAACTTATTTGTGTTGGACTGTACATAACTATACCGTAGAATTTAATAATGTAAATAAAGCATATCATAGTGTATAAAATTAAAAAATGTTAAGGAAATTATAGTCAAAGATAAATTAATTATACCCCCGTTATCAGCAAGCTAGTGGTGGTCTGCTATTACAATCTTAATAATTTGAAAAGATGGCAACCGATATCTATCGGAGGGTACCAAAATAATTTAAGATTGGGTGGCACTACTGTACTCTTTTTCATATGATTGGATCAATGAGAAAGAAGATTTTTCTCAATCCACTCAACTTGAATCTCTCTAAAAGAATTTTTATAAAAGATAGAAAAATTATGAAAGTAGGGTTTAAATCTTTCTTTCATTGATGAACTAAAATTGAGATGTATAGTTTCTATTTATAATGATAAGATTTACTTGCATAATTCGGATCGGATTTCTTATTCTAATTCTAATAGGAATCTCTTTCCTAAAATAAACATGACTAGCAAAAATAAACTTAGAAAAATGAAAAAGCTTCAGGAAGTAGATCTTAACTTGAATACCAAATTTGCTTGCTATTATGTTGCCTGATTTTTCCCAGATTGGAAGATACGTTCGATCAAAGTCTTATTTGCAAAAAAAAATTTCAATCTGATCGCATTTTAGGCTTCAAATGATAAAATTTGGGCTTGATCTCTAGGGGTGCCACTAAAGGATGAAGCGTCACTTTGTAGATCTCAGAAAGTTATCTGATTTTTATTATAAAAAAATGATCTCAATTGGATGTAATATAACTAAATTATAGTCTTTGAAAGTTTGATTTGTAACTTGGTTTCGTAATGTGGCAAATTTCACTCCTAGATCTTATTCACCCATATATATAGTTGCTAAAGTGGTTCATCGAATCTGGTGATCCTCCTAGATCAGCAAAAAATGATGGTCATCTATTTTTTAATCGAAATAATGGTTAAAATAGTATTATTTTAGTTGAAAGAAAAAGAAAATAAATTGAAGCCTACTTGTAGTCCTACCCGGTATAGTTATTAAGCCCGGACTAAACTAGCCAATCAAACTAGAAAACTACTGAATTAGCTCAGTTTTGTGATCAGACCTAAAATTGCAATCGATTGGATAAAAATTAGGTTAAATTTGAAAGTTGTCAAAAGCACTAAAAGATTTTCTAAAATGGATTGTAAGTAGAATCGATTTTAATTAGTAAAATAGTATAAATATTAAAGATAAATTTGGACCTCTGGCATCCTAAATGGTCACAAATCCCTCAACCACTATAATACAATTTATTATAATGATTTTTCTTGATGATTTATTATGCTTGTAATATAACTAAATGCATAATTTGTGATTTTTTTTTGCTTTTAAAAAAAGAAGGATTGTCCTATATTCTAATAATGAATTCTTTTCAATCAAATTTTTTCTTTTAGATAGGAAAAAATTAATTTCTTTTTTTTAATTAGAAGGAGAGCAATTTGAATTCCCGCCTTTGCTCACCAATTTTAGTTGGAATAAGAGTTCAAAGTGCAAACTATCAATTTATAGAGAGAGAAAAAGAGATATAAATAGGAGGATATACATTAAGGGTCCGTTCTACTGCAAATGAAAAACTTACCTAAAAATCTATATTTTCTTAAATAAGTATTTTTTAGATAATATTTAGATAAAAAAATAATTTATCTATGTTCTTTTATATATGAAAAAGTTGGTTTGAAATTTGTTACCCATGTTTTTTTACATTACTACTTTCATGGATAAGTTGTTAAAATTTATTCATATTTTTTATAATGCCCCTTATACTTTTTAGATTTAGAGAAAGTTGATGACTAAGTTATTGAGCATTGAACGATAGAAATATTGAAAATGAGAATGAGATATTTTAGATATAAAATTAAATATCTACTTTACTGGCTAATGGAAAAATGACTTAGTCATCCTTTAGATGGGTAAGATTTTCTTTCATTTTATGACTAAATACTATCTAGAGAAAAGTAACTTTTTTATCTTGAAAATCATGAGAATATAGGTAAGTTGGTTAAGGAAAAAGTAAATCAATTTTTTTAAAATATTTATCCACAAAAGAATGGATCTTAAGATCCAAAAATAAGTAGTCAAGATATCCACCATAAAAAAAAAAAAATCTGAAACAACATTTCCAGCATGAGAAAGGAACCAATATTTTTAGGATATTTATCCAAGATCCAAAAATAAGCGGTCGAGATATCCACTGTAAAAAAAAATCTGAAACAACATTTCCAGCATGAGAAAGGAGAAAGAAAGAAGGAAGAGAAAGAGAGTCATAGCATCAGTAAATTTGCTATTTATATATACATCATGTTATTCTTTTGGATACTTTTAATAATTTGTTGTTTAGACTAACCCGAATGTCAGTAAATTTTAAATATTTTCCTACACATATGATTTTTAATTTTTTCTATTTATGTTGCAATTAAAGACTAGTTTAGAACTGCATGATCTAAATATTAATATTTTAAGGTAAATTACTTATTTCTAATGTTTATGTATATTTTATAATACAACTCATTTTCCATATTTTTTAAAATACAGCATCTCATAAAAAAAATTTTATTTTTTCATCTGAACCCGGACATGAGCCAATCACGGGCGTGGAAGCTAACCACCGACGATAAACAAAGAATTTCCCTAATAACTATGATATTCTTCATACCTCGTCAACAAGTATGAATAATTTTTTGTAATACATGATTTCCATATTTTTATTGTTAATTAATATATTTTATTTATAAGTCCAGTCCAACTAAATGACTTGGCACTCGGACCAGTGACCTGGTAACCTTTCCCCTAAGCTGGGTTAGTCTCTGCTCCAGGTTTAATAATTATATAATATCCGGCGAGTAGCTTCTCTCCCTCCGCACCTCTCTCTCACACGTCTGCACATGTTTGTCAGTCATTAGTGGTGCATCTGAAATTACTCCATTAGTTCCTTACATAATCTTAGTTCCAAAGATGGGCCACAGAAACTAAATAACAAGTTCTGAAGGCCAACTGATATTGGTTAAAGAAAACAATCTTTCTTTATTGCTTTATTTTTACCACCAGACATCTTACAGTTGTTTGTTGTTCATTCACATTGAGTTCTTGTTCCGACACTACTTTCAAACACCTGTAGCGATTAATATCTTACCTTGATAGACCGTTTCCCGATCAAGGTTTTCCTGAAATATTTTGATCAACATGGAGGACAAGTCTGTAACTATTCAAGGAGACACCAAACAATATTGATGCTGCTTGCTTAACATTTGACATATTACAATGCTCATCACTTATAGTTTTGCTGATTTCTGATTTAATGCCGGATCAATGCACACAACAACCTGCAATTTGTGTTTTCTCCAAATTAGGAAATAATTATTCTACCGATACTTGAGAAAGAGCAAACTTAAAGGATGAAAAGGGGAATGTAGATTCTTGTAAGTTGAATTACCTTGCCAAGGCTTTCACCAGAATGGAGATACTCTACTGCATCTGCTACAGAACCAAGACCCAAAAATTTCTGGGGATCCACTGCTACCTGCAGAATGCAATTTATTAAAACAAGAAATTTGATCTGCGAGAAGCAATGATATGCATCTCTTCTGGATATCATTGATATTAGCAAAATGTACACCTAGAATGTAGGTGTTGTGCGGTGTTATGTTTAAGCTGGATAAAAATTGTTCCCAACACTTGGTTGCTAAATTCAGCAGTAAACTCTGGTGTTTCTTTTGGGGGCTCATAATCTACGTATATGTACATGTACATGTATATGTATGTATGTATATTTCAATAACTGCATCTACAAGTCAACAATACATCTCAAAATTCATGTCATATAGGTGTGATAATGTGCTCATTTGCAATTTTTTTGCAAAAGCAAACTATGATTATCATGTTTTGCAGCCATCGTACCTCTAAGAACTGAACTTCTCTTCATCAGAGGAGAACGAAAAAAAGAAAAAAGCCCAAATCTCACGTCTCCTTTTTGGTATCATTTATTTGGGATGGCAAATATGATATGGATTAAAAAACATTCTCATGTTAAATCTTTCTTCATGCAATTTGGATATATAAAATTGGAAATTAGAAATCTTTATTTGCTGTTAGGTTAATGAGTTATTCCTTTTCTTTAGTTAAAACAAGTTTAAAGGAACCAAAAAAAAAAAAAGATCATGCATTAGTTTTTGGACCTTTGCTGAGTACTTCTAAATAACATGTTGTAGTTTAAAGTGCATGTTCTATATATATTGATACTTGTAGCATATGGCCAGAAGAGTATTAGATGCATTTTTTTAGGTGTCCTTTTTTTGAAAAATAACTGAGAAATGCTTAAGACAGTTCCCAGATATTACAGGGATGAGAGAGAGAGAGGGCCTTCGTTTTCATTCTTTTTAATAATTTTTAAACTTTTCACTGATGAACATGAGGGATGATTAACTTTATAGTTCATGATGTAAATGCTATTGCACGGGCTATGGAGTACGGAATATGGACTATGTTATTGTGTTATGAATGTACTTTATGATTGCCTTTTGACGTGTGTGTGAGGTGTTGTGCTATATATCTCTATTTCATTATTTGCTGTATCAGCAATCCATGTCATGTCATATTGATAATTCTTACCCATGTCCAAGCTCTGTTGCCATAATTTTTCAAAGCCTATATCTCACCCACTTGAAACCTTGAAGATTCAAAAATTTTGAATAAAGACTAGATTAGAGGAATCAAAAACAGGTAAATTTTATTAAAAGCTTATAAACTAGACCCCCACCCAGAATGAAGCTAAAAAAAGTCAATATCATAACGCATGTGAAGAAATATAAGAATTGCCAGAGACAGATATTAAAAGAACTAATGGTTCAATTAGAAAAAGAAAATGTATAGATGTAAAAATGTGAACACAGCCATTTGTATATTCAGTAAACATACAAGTGGAGAAATATGTTGCTCCAAGAACTAAATCCTATTCCTATTTGACAAGGTTTTTCCGTTGCTAGCAATATATTTATGAGTAGGACTCTCTCAAGTCACTACACCTTTACTGGCTGATATCATCCGGTCAGCCAAAATCATGGTCCAAGTGAATCAATTCTTGACCATATTATGATATCAGGTTTATAGAGAGTACCTTAAGTTTTCCTGAAGAGTAGAGATCAAAGAGCCTGTCAAGATGTTCTTGCCACAAATGAGCATATTGAACCAGGAAAAAGCCAGCCTGTCACAGTAACAGCCCACAAATGAGACTTACCAAAAAGGATTTGTTTAAAAAAGAAAACTTAATTGAATGTAATAAATCATTAAGGCAGTCAGCTAACCAAGACACTATGCTAATGTATCATGTAAGGCAAGTGCAGAAATATCCTCTAGTTGTGCAAGCAACTTCAGGACTGTCAGCTTTTAAACTCAATAGTTCTTTTCATGGCAACCGAACAGATTGAAGCAGTCCAGGTCAAAGATGATGTGATCATCTTCACATCATGGACTCAATACTTGGTATAGGAGTTGTGATGAGGAAGTGCAATGTTACAACAACAATTATGATAGTGCTTATTTAGCAAAGCCATATGCTTGATTTGATGGAATAACCTAACAAAAGTTCAAGTCTATAAAAGTAAGTTCAGTAGATGGTTCATGAGAAAAGCCTAAAATACATGCCTCTATGCACAGCCTAACAGTCAAACACTAGGAAAGCCAACAACCAAATGAATCTGAGACTCCATAAGAGTGCAAAATAAGACAGATCCTAATAGGCCAGGAGATCCTAAGAGATGTAGAAGAGAAAAATAAAGTAAAGATGCCAAAACAAAGAATCAGAAAACCAATAAGGTCGGAAAAAGATAAAGATCATAAACAGTCCCTGCTTACTATAAACTAGATATAGAAGCACATCCCCCCTTTTCCTTAATCGCTATAAGGAAGCCCCCACGTGATCTACAAAATCAATTATAAAAATATTGATGGCTGGAAGAACTCAGACCAGACTACCTTGAGCTGACATGGTTGGATATGCTTATAACATCAAGTTTAGGCCTTCAACCTTGGAAAATGATTTTAATCATTAATTTGAGGCCATGGCATTTGAGAATCTATAATACAAACTCTTCAACGATTGCAATATATCAGAAGTTCATAGAAAAAACTATAAACAACAAGCAAACTAGGATCTAGAGGTTTTCTGACCCACTCAGAATATTAAGAAAAAACAATCTACTCAAACTTATTTATAATATCATTTGAGAAAAATTAATATTCCAATCCATGGTCATAAGTCCCTTACATGAATCATGTACAAAATGTGTCTTGCAATTTTCTTTATTTTTTGAAAACCCGTGCAAAAAATATTTCTCATATTATTTATGTCAAGTTAACAAGTATTTGTGAAATATTTCAACCTTAAACTCCCTTCTAGTTTTCTGCACAGTTTACCTAGTCCACCGTAAAAGATCTATTCTTGTGAAAACGGGTGGTAATTTTTTTTCCAATCTGCACAGCCAAACAGGCCTACCCAGGTAAAAGCCACATCTGGATACCCTTGTTTGAAAACTGGGTCAAAAAATCCAAATCAAACCCTCATGTTTAGGTCTGCAAATCTCTGAAATTGTTTTTTTTTTTTTTTTTTTTTTAATATTATAGGATTTAAAATTCGTTCTTGGTTAGGTCCAGGCTGACCAAATTAAAACCAAAACAATTTAAAATCCTTTTGTTTGGTACTGTGCTTATTCACCATATGTGCTAAATTTGGTCAAATCGAATAAGGTCTACTCTCACCAGATCAGCACTAAATCAATCTGGAATCTGTTTGTTCTATATTCACACCGTCCATTATTGAACTTAGTTCAGTTATATTACATCAGATCCATGTTGACTGATGTAAAATATATAAAATTGGTTTGGTTTCAGATAGATCTTTCCAATATACATGGACAAGCATGGGTTAGATAGAAAGCCATAGCTTAGGCTATTAACTTACCCAGAAGCAGTTCTAGTTACCCTAGTTAATGCTTATCCTTGCAATCTATGTAAACTCCAAGCCTTTTCTCATCAAATATGGGTTTCATTTACAGAGCGTAAGCTGAAAAGGTTCCGTGGAAAGATTGAGCAGATTTTGACTGATGGCCAACTTTTTATAACACAAATCCCAAAAAAGTAAAAAAAAAAGTTATGACATACTCCATGTCTCTCTAAGAATTTTATTAAATGTATTTATATATGCATTACAAAAATCAAAACATCTTACGTATGTTGTAAAAGATAATACATTTAGACAAAAGAGGCACAATGTCGTATATGCTCAAATTAATATTTTAAATATCCATCATAAATGTAGAAATCCCAATACATATATTTTATTAAAAGATATTAGAAATTATTAGTTATTAGCGCACCTGATTAGTTTTGATAGAGTTATTTGATATTAGAGCAGTTCATAATACATGGTTTTCTTTATGCAACACATTCATTCATACATAGAAATCTGTAGGGATGGCTTCGATGTTCCAATGGTATAACTAAATCATGACTTGTTGCCAAAAAATGTACTGACATATCCAAATCAATGATCAACAGTTCATCATTTACATTGTCCAAGTATGGACTACCACATGGAGACTTCTCCAATGCACGTAATGGCTATTATTCGACTGACCTTACAAATATTAAACTAATGATGTGATTGGATTCATGGTTAGAGAACATCAAACATGCTCTTCCAAAAAATGTAGTTTGGCATTGTCACTATATGTGATAACACACTTCCAAAATGTCTACTTTACTAAAACTTTTTCCCCCACAATATTGCCCATGCTAACATTACCTTATATGCAATGAAAGATGGATTCATCTAGACTTTTCCAAACATTTATTCTGATACAGATGTAAGTTGCTATCACAAATTTAAAAAGGAACCTCTGTAACATTTGATTACCAAAACAGAAGGATTATCAAACCATTGATACCATCAACAAAAGAATTCAAGTGCCAGTAGTTGTGCCACTAGAGATGGGTATGGCACAATGGAGTGCTGTACTGGCCCATGCCGAAGCAGCATGGGTTGATACAGGCCAACAGGGGTTGATACACTGATATGCAGGAAATCACAGCACATGCATGCCCAGTGTGGGCAACAGTCCAGCAGGGCATGACAAGGTCTGCATGGACCACAATATATGGTTGCAAAGCCCAGCATTAAAGCATGAAGAGATGAAATTACAACACATCCATAACTGATCAAGTTATGTGCATGAAAGTTCAGAATATGACATACCACTGTTTGGCTTTTTGCAAGAATCTTTTCACAAAGCCCAGTATATGGCAATGGTTTCCATCCATGTTCCCCTTGATACTGAAAAACCAAGGAGTTGACTAATGAGAAAGCTAAATGAAAGAGTACATATATAGGAATAAATTACAATCTCCTAATTGATCATCCATTGATAGAAATCTTTTAGTTTAATGAATGATCAATGGTAACAAGAAAGGAATTGTAAATATTTCAAGCAAAAATTATTGAGTTTATAGAGCAAGTTCTGTTATGCATGCCATAGAAGCAATTTAGTGGAGGTGGAAAAGTAGCCTTGGAACACATAAAGGTAGGAATAGCCTTAAGTATTTGACTGAACAGCTTTTGAAGCAAACAGGATGCTGAGTGTATCCAGTATAAACTAATGCTTATTTTATCTTGAATTTTGAGCAATAAAAAAAGAAACCGACACAAGCACAAAATTTTTATCTGTCAGTAATAAAATGAAAAGATAACAGGTAGAAGTTGCTTAGAAATTTTATGCAAGAATAATGTCTTCCAGAAGACAGATTCTGTGCAATAATAACACAAATCTTCAATAATATTATCAATGACAATAAAGTTATATATTTTTAGGTTTGTATACTTCTATATTTTAGCCTTTGAATAGAATGTAATATTCCAAAAGCACCTAAAGCACCATAGGCAAGTTAAAAACCACCTTCATATGATTTCTATTTTAAGTTGTTTATATCTAAATAAAATTGCTCATAAAAAGGTTGATTGAAGGTTACTCATGGCTCTACACAATCATCATACGGACAGACTATAATATCTAAGCTAATTATAGATCCAACTAGTTCACCTTACTCATAACTTATTTGTAAAGTATGCATTAAGAACATGATCATGCAGTGAATAACATAACAGAGACTTGAAACAATGAAATGACATGACTAAAATTAGATACAGATTGTGGTTTCAAACACGATGCCATTATTTTTTTTAGTTATTTGAAATATTAAGGCTGGTTTCTTTGACATTTAGGTCAGTATGATGGTCTGCATATGAAAGAATAAGGCAAAACCAAGGATGTCGAAATTTTCCTCTACATCCAAATTCTTTCCTTATAAATTGGATTTAGCACTACTCTTTTTGAAATCTTTAGATCCTTTAAATTAATTTCGAAGACATTCACTTTGGCAAGGGAACTGGTCTCTTATTCCTCCTGTAGAACTTGCAAAACATTCATTCCACCCCTCCATGGTAACATTGAGATTCAAAGAAAGAAAAAATAATCTAATGATTTTCAGTCTGGATAAGAAGGTTCATTTTTTACCTATTAAGTGAAAAATCAACAAACAGTGCATGCAATTTTTTTTAAAAGAAAACAGATGATATATGAGAAAGTTGAACCAGAAATTAAAGAATAAACTGATATTAGCTTAGAAGAGCAAGGGTCAAAAAAGTAGAGGAGAAGGAGGTGGAGGAAGAAATACTAGAAGAAGAAAGAAATAGAGAAAAGAAAGAGGGATACAAGGATCCAGACATGACCCGTGTAGTACAGCCCTCGAGAACCTAATAGTCGATGTCACACAAATAATGATAAACTAGAACCCAAAATGATGCAAACTTAGATGCTATGGATGTACATATCTGAAAATATGATGCTATGCAAACCTAAACAACAATCTGAAATTCAAACTAAGAAAAAGCTACTGCACTTGGGACTCAAATTACAACTTATGCAAACAGGATACTTGAAGATGCTTAAATGCTACTTGAGGCATTGGATCTTTATTCGCCTAGGAGAATACGGTGCAAAGGCCATCCAAACCTAGTCTATTGACATTGTCTGCTTATGGATCAAGTACAACAGCCCAAGAGCGGAGACCTTCTTTTTAATTATACTAGGAACTGGCATGCTCCAAGGACTAGGTACAGGATTTGCTGACTTACTGCAAGGTGTTTCAGAACCACATAAAGAGGGCTGACAGGTTGGTAGAAGTTGTAGATCTAATTGGACCCACACAGATCAGATTTGAACAGATCAAAGCCTGAAATGGGTGTTGATTGATGGTTGTAGAGCGACTAGTATGAGGGAGCAGCAACATGATCTAGGAGGATCGCCTAACTCGATGTGGATTGCTTTTGGCCACTACAAGTAGAACTAGATAGAATCCAAGAGCAAGATTTGCCACATCAAAAAGTTTTGCGTGCCAAACTTTAGGAGGCCATAACATGATTATATAATGTCCAATTGAGATAATCTTTTTTTTTTTTTTAAGATCAGATATCTTTTCAAGATCTGCAACTTTGAGCCAACATCTAAGAAGGTTAAATTAGACGAAAATTCCATCTTTTGGGCCTTGAAATGGGCTGATCAAATCAAAATTTTTCCTTTTAGGAAAGATATTAACAGAATGTTATCTTTCAATCCATAAAGAATTAGGAAAAGCGGCACAAGACAAATTTGATGTAGAGTTGAGATCTATCTCATGTAGAATTTTAGTTTCTTTGTGATTATTTATATTAATCATTTTTTAGAGATCTAGCCTTATTAAAATTAAAAAAAGGAATCCAGCTAAAATTGTGTAAGGGCGGACATAAAAACTAGGAAAAGCAATCCGACCCAAATTGCGGAAGGATAGACCTCACTATTATAAATAAGAGCTATGTACCTCAGTTTATGATGGATGGAGAATCAATGGAAGGAAAGAGAACTTAAGCCCTATTTTCAAAATTCTTATCTTCTTCTAGTTTTCTTTTTGCGAGATTCGAGTTGAATAGGTTGAAAGAAATCTTCCTTATCCTAGATCAGATCAAGTTGATATCAAAGCATTGGTCCTCTATATCTATGGGGACCTTAGCTTATAGTCTAGATGCGCAAACAATACAAGCAATCAGGAGAAAGGCTATCGGTGCTTCAGATATATTGAAGGACAAAGACGAGTATGGCTACTAGTTCTTCCTTGATAAATGATAAGATAAAAGTACAACTCACACTAGAGAAGAAGATTGTCTAACTCATCGAGATCATCTCCAAATTGGTGTTACCTTCAGCACAAGCACCAACACCAGCAACTCCTATTACGAAGCTTTGCTACATCAGAAGATGAAGATCCTTCATCCAACAATGAGGATGAGCAACCTAGAGATACACAGTATGTCTCTTCAACTATTTAACATTAAAGCTCGAATCAAGATCCCCATATACAATGGGACTTGAAGCAAAAAAGTTAGATAACTAGCTAAACCAGTTGAGAGCTACTTTACCATCAATGGATACTCTAATATTCATAATGTAGCTTTTACCTGTCTCAAGCTTTCTAGCTAATCTCTTACCTGATGGAATTCGTAAATGAAGAACAATGACGTTTCTAATCTGACATGCAGCAAATTCAAGAGTCTAATCAAGGACTTTTATCCAATCGAATACGAGAAGGATAGATGGATCAAGTGGCACTATCTACGGTAGAAGTATGATCAATTCATCCAAAACTATACCATCAACTTCCACAAGCAAGCAATTTCTCTTGGAATCTCCATCGATGATCATGTAGGTTTCATGAAATAAATTGAAGGTCTTCATGAGAATATTCAAAAGGAGCTAAAACTCTTTAAAGTTGAGGATATCAACAAAGCTAGCATGAAGGCCATGAGATTGAGAGAAATTTGACTAAGGAAATAAGGGCGACAAGTTCAAAAAAAGTGGTAGAAATCCAAATCGGGAAGGAGAGCAAAGTAGGAAGCATGTCAACATGACTCAGATAACTTACTGTGATCATTGCGATCTTCATAGATACACCAAGGAGAAGTGTTGGAAACTTCAAACTAAATTGAAGCTAAAGTGGAAAATGCTCAAGGATGACGATTCCAAGAAGGAAGATGGTCCTCAATGCAATAGAGATTAAGGAACTACTTGAGCTATAGCAAGCAAACTACAAATTAAACTTGATGGTAGGAAACTTAAGACAGCAATTAAGGTAGATTTAGAGGTGCAATAGAAACATTTCCACTGAAAGATCCAAGTGAAGCTGAGCATTATTGAGGTTATTGTAGATCCTGGAAGTCAGAAGAACCTTATCTTCAAAAATCTGGTCCAGAAGCTAGGATTACAAACCAAACCTCATCCACATCCTTACTCTCTCAGTTGGATTTAGAAAGATGCTAAGTTGAAGATCACTATGTAGTGTATCTTTAAGTTCGTCATAATTGAAAGGTATATTGACGAGATAACTTATGAAGTAGTTCCTTTAGATCATGGTTCGCCCAAACGTACTGGTAGTCAACCGGTGCGGTTCAGACATTTGATTCGAAATGTTGGCGAAAATGGAGCAAGGAAGAAGGAAAGAGAGGAAGATAGAGAGAGAAAGGAAGGAAAGGAGATAGAAAGGCCAACGATGATGGGGAGGGAGAGAAATGGATAGAGAGGAAGGTGGTGGGGAGGCTGCCGAGTGGCCACTGGATAGTAGAAATCCACCCCATGACATTGCAGGTTTGGAAAACCCTTATTCATTGCATTTTTTTTTAAAACGCAATTCATAGTGAAGCCAGCAATAGGTTTGCCAACTTTACTTTTACAGTGACGCCGATAATTTGAAGTTGACAAATCCATTGCCGGCTTCACTGTGAATCGCATTTTAAACAAAATGCAATGAACAAGGGATCCACCTTTGTTTCGAACCCGCGATGTCCATAGGGTAGATTTCTGCTGTCCAATGACCACAATAGCCACCCGATGGCTCTTAACCGGCCTCCCTCCCACCTTTCCCTCCCTTTCTCTCCCTCCACCTCTCTCTATCTCTCTTGTGGACTATGGAGGCTCGGAGGCCTCGACAGCCCTCCAATGGCCACCACCGGTGTCTCCACCGACCTTCCTCTCCCTCCCTTCCCCCTCTCTCTTCCTGATTCTCCTTTATTTTCTTGTCGGTTTAGGCCCGATACGGTCCAGTACGAGGGCGTACTGACTCATATTGTCGGCTAGCTGGCGCAGGATCTGGTTCCAAGTCGACAAACCTTGCTTTAGATGTTTGTTAGATTGTCCTCATGAGCTTGTATATTTGGGATCAAGATGCAATCTACTGTAGGCAACAGAGGAAGTATTGTCTTATAAAGGATATAAAAGACAGAAAGGAGTTCATGATTAATGCCTTCAAAACACAAGATAACATTGACTTTTCAATTGTTGCTCTATGAAGTGATTTGTTAATGCTTACATTAAGTTTGTGATGATGGTATAAGAAGCTGATATTACTCATGAGAGGCCAAGTAGATGTTATAGGTTTGAAAAAGAGCCACCCCCTTGTTCATTGCATTTTTTTTTAAAAATGCGATTTATAGTGAAGCTGGCAATGAGTTTGCCGACTTCACTTTCACAGTAAAGCCAACAAAACAAAGCTAGCAAACACATTGCCAACTTCACTACGAATCATATTTTTAAAAAAAATGTGATGAAAAAGGGCCCCCACCTATTTGGAACCCATAATGTTTGTAAGGTAGATTTCCGACAGCCACGGTAGCCACCGAACAGCCCTCTGGCAGCCTCCCTACTGCCTCTCTCCTCCTTTCTCTCCCTCCCCCCTCTCTCTACCTCCTTTTAGTCTCTCTCTCAAAGGACTGGATCCCCATAGGCCTCAATCGCCCTCCAATGGCCACTACCAATGTCTCTGCCAACCTCCCTCTTCCTCCCTCCCTCTCTCTTTTTCTCCTCAATTCTCCCTCGTTTTCATGTCAATTCAAGCCCGATATAGTCTAGTATGGGAGCGTACTAACTTGTATCATTGGCAAGCTAGCATGGGATCTAGTTCCAAGTCAACGAACCTTGCTTTGGATGTTTGTCAAATTATCCTTACAAGCTCATATATTTGGGATCAAGATGCAGTCTTCTATAGACGATAGAGGAAGTATCCTCTCATAAATGATAGGAAGGAGTTCATGATTAATGCCTTCAAAACACAAAGTAACATTGACTTTGCAATTGTTGCTCAAGCGAAGCAACTTGTTAATGCTTACATTAAGTTCGAGATGATGGTATGAGAAGCCGAAACTACTCATGAGAGGCCAAGCTCTCGCCCCTTAGTTCCACTGATCGATCAATCAAGATTGAGATTGAATCGTCATAGTTATCGTCAACAAGGACGACAAGGAGCATCCCTACCACAAAGTCCAGATACGAGAGCAAATCAAGTGGTTCATTGACATCGAGAGCAAAGAAAAGCAATGCCAAAAACCATATTCGAGCAAAGCCAGTTCATTCCATCACAAGAAAGAGAACCAAAAGTTTCTCCACCTTCCATTCTGATTTATCCAAAGCTAAATCCCCTAAACAGGAAAAGCTCTAATCAAGAAGGATCACCGGACAATGTGGACTACTTTGGCCACTACAAGCAGGGTTGAACAGAATCCCAAGAGCAAGATCCACTATATCAAAAAGCCGAATTGTGTGTCAAATTTTAAGAGACCATAACTTGGTCATGCGATATCCGATTGAGATGATCTTTTTTAAAATCAGATATTTTTTCAAGATCTACAACCATAGGCCAACCTCCTAGGGGGTTAAATTGAACCAAAATTCCATCATTTGGACCTTGAAACAGGGTGGTCAAATCGGAACTTGCTTTTCAAAAAGATTTTGATCGGATGTTATCTTCCAATCCATGAAAAACTAGACAACGATAGAATGCAAAATTAATGTAGAAATCGAGATCTTCCTTATATAGAATCTTAGTATTTTTTTATGATTATTTATATTAGTTATTTTTTTAGAGATCTAGTCCTATTAGAATTAGGAAGAGGAATTCCACCCAAATTGTGCAAGGACAGACGTCCTTCTAAAAACTAGGAAGTCAATGCAACCCGAATTGTATAAAAGCAAACCTTACTATTATAAATAGGGGCTATATACCCCAGTTTATGATGGGTGGAGAAATAATGAAAGAAAAGGGAACTTATACCCTACTTTCAAAATTCTTCTCTTCTAGTTTTCTTTGTGAGATTTGAGTTGACTGGTTTAAAGAAATCTTCTTTCTTCCTAATTGGATGACAACAAAGATAGATGGATGTCAAAAATTTAATAGAAATGAAGAAAAGAAAAGAAAACAGAAACATAATGAGGAGCAAGGTTCACTATGCCGATGCTAGAGACTGTATCAGTCAGCCAGCAGTGCAATTTGGTATGCGCCTGTGCCATTCTTTACTAGGCCCAAACCGACATAGAAAGGGCAGAGTAGGAACAAAGGAGGAAGAGAGAGAGGAGGAGAAAGAGGAGGCGAGGGAAGGAGAGGGAGAGGAAGAGGGGGCCTCTGCAAGCTATTGGAGAACGTCAGAGAATGTCGAAGAATGCTGGCCACTGAGCTCACTACGTTGCTATCGAGCTCGATCGAAGCCAAAGGAGGGTAGAGAAAAGGAGAGAGGTCCCTTATTCGAAATAGGGGCTCCGCAACTCTTGCCGACTTCACCTGGTAAAATCGAAAAAATACGAAACAAGGGTTAAAGTCCTTGTTTCGATCGGAAGGAGGGCGGAGCCCCTCCGGTCTTCACTGGCCTCTACAGTGGTGTGGCGGCCTCCTCTCCATTTCCTCCTTCCCTCCCTCCATCCTCCTCCGGCTTCCACCAAACTCAGGAGTGATGCAACAAGCTTGACTATCCTCCGACGGCCTCTAAAGGCCCTCTCTCCCTCTCCCTCTCCTTCCCTTCCCCCTCTTCCTCTCCTTCCTCCTCTCCCCTTCCTCACCAATTTCTCATTTTGAACACCGAAACCATGAAATGCCATACCATCCCATACCACCCCCATACCGTCCACACCATACCATACTGGTCTCGTACCAGTACGCCATTTCGAAGCATACTAACACTACCAGACCATACCGAACTATGTACCGATGTTATAGTAGAATTTTATCAGTACAGATCCAATACCGAGATGGCGAACCTTGATCGAAACCATCTTGATCGACTACAAGTACAATTTGGCATGCTCCAAACTAGGCAATTCAGCAAATCCTAGTAAGATATGATTGTGAAGGAAGAAGAAGAGAACAAACCGATCACAGACTGGTCCAATAGAGAATGATTTCCTAGGGCCTCAGACCCTACTCCACACCTAACATGGATAGAAAAGAGAGCTGTGATTTCATGGATGAAAAAAATTTCGCATAAAACATCCATGGAAAACCTTAAAACTAAGCCTTGAAGGCACAATACTATAGCATTATTATTTGGGTCAAGGTTCCCAATCTCGATATTGGGTGCCACGTCAGTACGGTACCAATTTGGTATGGTCGATATAGTATGCATCCTATACTGAGACCCCTTTTCTCATTTTCTTTATCAAAGTACCGCCCAAAATTGGGATCAAAAATCATATGGGGTAGGCACCATAGAAGGAAATATGGGGTGGGCTTCCCATTTTGCCATGTTTCCCCTAGCGTATATCATAAAGCAAAAACGCAAAAGTCAAGGACCCACCAATGGAATTGTCGATGACATAATTAAAAAAATCAAATAAAAAAAATGAAATCGCAAATGGCAACCTCTTTATTCCTTATTTTCATAACATGCCTTTGAAAGGAATATGCCCCCAAGCCAATCGAAATTTGTATTTTGATGGGCTATTCTTTCGTCTTCCAAACTCATGTAATGACATTTTCAAATAAATAAAGGCATTTTATTTCATCGTATGCTACATCTTAATTATTTATTTAAGATTATGATGAACCCCATAAATTAGGGCTATGGTTTTAAGGTTATAATGAGATCATACTTGTGAGACCTAAAACCTCAAAATCCTAATCTAAAATATTGCTGGTCGATGGAACATTGAGTTGGAAATCAATATTTCTGGAAAGACTAGCACATCTTATATATGCTTGATGTAAGGCTGATTGATCTCACTATCACTTGTGTATGATACTAATACAAGGATGTGGGTGCTCATTAGAGAATGAGTTCACTGAATTGATCCAATTCGAGAATATCTAATGGAGTCTTATCTACATGTCAATAGATCGTTCTCATAGCGGGAGTTGTGCATGTAATCCTTTGACCTGAGACTACCATAGAACCTTGTATGCATGAATTCATGTTTTGGTTCATACCCATTCATGACTTAGTCATGTACGGGATGATCTGGATATGGTGAATTATATATGGAGGTTATGAGTAGGTCAACAAGAAATCGATCACTCCTAGTGAGAGGAGATTGCATTCTACTTGCTTCAATTGAATGATGATTCAGAAAGACTTTGATCAAAGCATGATGAAAATTAGAAATGATTTCTAATATTTCATTAATCGAATCATCATCATATGATTAGAAGCAAAATGAATATGAAATGGTTTTGACATGATTCCATATCGATAGTCATATTCAGGATGTAGGGCGATTGAAGGATCCTATTGCACGGTAACTTTCCACTGAAGGTTATTTTTTATTTTTCCACCAAAATTTCATATCTTTCGGGTAGACATGATACGTTGCTAGATGTCAATCTTATCTTATGGGTTAATCGAATTAAAGAGTTTAATTTGATTGTTAATTAGAAAGAGTTCTAATTGATCAAATCGGATTAGCAAGTTTTGATCTAAATTGGTTTCGTTAAGTTCTAACCAAATTAGGTCAAATTGCACCCGAATCCACTGCTAACTAGATGTGAAACCCAATGGATCACACACAAAGAAAATTGATCAAGGGTCTAATTGAATTAGATCATGTTTGTAGGTTGAATATGCTAGCATAAATTGCAAACCCTAGCACATAGATTCGAATCAGATTCGAAATGGATTCCAATTTGGACTAATTAGATCCAATTTAGGTCAAATCAAATTTGATTCTCAATTGGGTTGACCCTTGGCTTGATGACCAGGGTCTTGGTGCCATCTAACAGCAATCCACACGCCAGAGACTCTCTCTCTCTCTTAGCGCGTGGGGTTTAATTTATGCGCAAGAGTTTTTTGTGCGCAGGGGATTGTTTAGCGCCAACCTCTTTTGCCTTATCCATTTTTATTTTTTTACGTAATATTTGTTACGTTGTTTCAGATCTAAATAGAAGGGCGACTAAGAGTCCTTCTGAGTTTTAAACACTTCAGTGTTTTATCTGAAAGATGGATAAGGGAGACTCCTTGCCACCCCAACGACCTTGGCGCCCCTTGGACTAAGTCAAAGCTTTTGAAACTCTGACTCTTCCATGCCAATTTTCTCCACACTAAAATTCAGGTAAGGCATCCCTTTTCTTGGCCATTAGATGGCCATCTCATCTGATCTCATCCCTTGAGTTTTGGCGCCACATATTGAAGTCTTGCGACTCTTCGGAAGAAACGTAGAAATTTTACGAAGAATCCTACTTTAAGGCACCTCTTCGTATTAATTCTATGTATTCCGCATGGCGATTTCTTCTGAAGGGGAGTGAGATAGGCTGATGGGCGTGAGATTTTAAATGAGAATAGGTGTGAGAAAATTGAGGCGCCCCTACGTACATTATAAATAAGGGCGCACTCCGTAGTGTCAAGTGATTTGAGAACTCTTCTTTCTTTCTTACCACTCTCCATAGTTGTCCAATTTCTTTCTTCCTTCCCTTGTTAAGACAAGTCCTAATTAAGAACAAAAGGTCTGCTTTAGGATAAGGGCTTAGGAAGATTGCAAAGGAAGACAGCAAAAAAGAAAGATAAAAAAGAGTAGGAAAGAAGGGTGACAGCAAAGGCTAGGAAAGCTTTTACCCAAATAATTAAAGTTCTTATCGTAAGAATTTTAATTAAAATAAACAAAGGTGCTGGTGTCTTGATCAAATCCCCGTATCAACGTTGGAGGGTGAACACGTGGCCACCTGATGGAACCCCTGACGAACTGTTACTGGTGATCAAGGTCAAGTTGGAGTTTAGTGATCAGAGGTATGTTCCAATACCTTCATTTATGTTATAAATACATATTATATGATTTAAATTCTAATAAGATGGTCCTAGGTTTTGGGTTTGGTTATATGATTTCATTATTTTTTTTTAGAAATCCATGCTTCCGCTCTGCACACCAAATCCAACAGTAGTATCAAAGCAAACCTTTTTAGACTAAATCATATGTTGTTATGTTTATGATTTAATGGCAAAATTGTCAATATGATATGATCATATTTGAAATTTTAGCATGTTTTTAATATGATGTGATCATGTTTAATTATTCATAATTAGATTATGATGTATATCATTCTGTAAGGTTGCCCTAGCATAGTGACAAATGTTTACTATGTGATGATGGTTGTCCTAGAGTGATGATACATGCTAATATGATTGATATGTTTAATTCATGTATGTTATATGAATTAGAATGTGCATAGAGACTAATTAAAGCCCTCTATAAAATTATATTAAGTTGTAGTGTAGTCAACTGATAGCAGAACCAATCTGGATGTAAAATTGATCAATCGGTGTCTAGAAAAGTGGTTCATGATTGGTAAAGAGAACGTGATTTTTAATTGATTCTGTTCTCTGACCTGGCCAATTCATTGGTGTCTAAGGAGAGCAATGGGGGGACACCCACCTCTCTCCCACTTACCTGGTCGATTCGATTGATTTAATTTTAGATTAGGTGCTTAGGCATTGCTGTTAAAATTTGGATCCGATACGCAATCGAGCCGGCTCGGATATGCAGCCGAACCGGCTCAGGGTGAGATTGAGCCGGCTCGAGGCAGATTCGAGCCAGCTCTCTCAAGAGGACAGAAAGCGGTGCTCGGGCCAGACACTGTCGAGCCGGCTCGACTGTGGACCGAGCCAGCTCGACGGATGGATTCTTTTGATTCACTACATTAAAAGCCTTCCTTCATACTAGTTCATTATTATGTCATAAAACATATTAGATTTGTTGTGCAACCACAAGACCGATTATGGAACTAATGTAATATTGATCTAGTGCATAATGATGCTTACGGCATTTTGGATATACTGCTTTGTTGTGTAACCACAAAGGTAGTTATATTTCATTATGACTGTAATGAAGGGTCTTGCTTAACTAAAACATTATAGTTTGTTGTGCTAACATAAGGCTATTAATATTTTAGAGGCCAAGAATATATTGAGAATTGCATGAAATGCAATTGAAAAGAGTTTCCTACTTTTGAACTTATAAAAAGGGTTGTTGTGCAACCACAAGACTTTTTTATAAGAAATTAGAATCTCAATCCCACTAAAAAAAATAATTAGGTTTTCCCGATTATTATATTTAAGGGTTATGATATTCGATAAAATAGTGGGAGACAATTAAATTAAAGTCCTAATTTAATTGTGTACGTCATCATGAGTTATTTGCTTATGTAATGTTCTTTATTATGTAGAATAAATGGCTTCTTCACTTTCACTACGTCCAATTTTGGATTCAAATAAGTTGACCGGTCCTAACTATGGATTTGCTAAGAAATCTAAAAATAGTACTCAGTCAAAAAAAAACTCTCCTATATTCTTGATGCCCCTGATCTTGAGCTATTGGGATAAGATGCTATAGAGGAAGAAAAGTCCACATACAAGATGTGGCAAAATGATTTTCTTACTGTCAAGTGCATCATACTTGCCTCCATGAGTAACGAGTTACAGAGACAACATGATGGCATGGATAATCCATATTGCTCAATCTAAAAGAACTTCATGAAGAGCAAAGTAGGACTGCTAGATATGAGATATCTAAGCAGTTATTCTATGCCAAGATGGCAGAGGGTTCATCCATGCAAAATCATATTCTGATGATAATTGACCAAATCACTCGATTAAGTCAATTAGGTTTTATCATGGATGGAGAGTTGAGTCAAGATCTAATCCTGCAATCACTTTCGGAATCATTTTCTCAGTTTGTCGTGAACTATCACATGAATAAACTGAATACTTCCTTGCCTGAACTATTAAATATGCTTAAAACAGCAGAGAGCCATGTCAAGAAGGATAAGGCTCTTCTTGTAGATGGGATCTCCAAGAAGGCAGACAGAAAGGATTCTAAGAGGAGGCTAAATCCTAAAGATGGCATAAATAAGAAAAAGAAGGGAAAGAAAGCCTCCGAACAGACGACCTATTTTCACTATGGTAAAGCAGGTCATTGGAAGAGGAATTGTAAGGCTTACCTTGCAACTGTGAAGACCGGTGCAAATGTTGCACCAAAAGGTATGTATGAGATACATTTTGTCATTAAATTCTTTCATTTCAAACTCTTAGGTATTGGATACCGGCTGCGATTTTTATATCTGCAAATCATTGCAGGGGCTGCAGAAAATTAGGAGTTTGAATAAAGGTGACTTTGAGCTCTATGGCGCTGGAGGAGAGTCCATCCAAGCGGAAGCTGTAGGGACAAATATATTGAAGTTACCTTCTAGGAAGATCTTAGAGCTGACAAATTGTTATTATATGCCTAAGATCATTAAAAATATTGTATCTATACCCTTGTTATTAAAACAAGGTTATAGTCTTAATGTATCGAGCAATGGTTGCTCAATCAAATATTCTAATGAAATAATATGTTCTGACATTTTTAACAATGGCTTGTTGACTCTATGTTTGGATGGCAATATTTTTCATATTGATGAAAATAGAAAACGTAAGAGAGAAGATATAAATAATACTTTACTTTGTCATTGTCGACTTGGTCATATTAGTGAGACCAGGATTAACAAGCTATATCAAAAAAAGTTCTTTGATCCTTAAGATTATGAATCATTAGGAACTTGTGAATCATGTCTTATGGGTAAAATGACCAAGACTCCATTTAGTAGACATGGAGAAAGGACAAGTGAGTTATTAGGACTTGTACATACAAATGTATGTGGTCCTATGACTACTCAGGCCAGAGGCGGATACTCTTATTTTATAACGTTCACTGATGATTTATCTAGGTTTGGATATGTGTATCTTATGAAACACAAATCCGAAGCTTTTGATAAATTTAAAGAGTATCAAAGTATGGTCGAGAAACAAACTGGAAAGTATAAAAATCCTTCGATCTGATCGAAGAAGAGAATACTTGTCCAGTGAATTTCTAGACTATCTTAAAGTAAAGGGCATTCTCTCTGAATGGACCCCTTCTTATACACCGCAATTAAATGTAGCCTAAAGAAGAAATCGTACCTTATTAGATATGGTACGAACCATGATGTGCTTCATAGAATTACCTATTTTCTTCTGGATCATGCTCTGAAGACCGCAGTATATATCTTGAATAGAGTACCATCTAAGTTTGTATCTAGCACTCCATATGAGATATGGAGAAGAAAGAAACCTAATCTTAAGTATCTTAAGATATAGGATTGTCCAGCATATGTAAAAAGAAATTTTGGACATAAGCTAAATATTAAAGCAGACAGATGTCTATTTGTATGATATCCTAGAGATAGTATAGGATATCTATTCTACTATCCTATTGAACAAAAGGTGTTTGTAAGTAGATATGCCACTTTCATGGAGAAAGAATTCATTCTAGAAAGAGGCAGTGGGAGAAAATTGAACTTAGTAAAGTTCAAGAAAAACAAATAGATATTTCTCGAGCAAAAAAACACATAAATAAGAAAGAACCAGAACACAACTCCAATCCGTAGGTCTGATAGAGTGCGACATGCACCTATGAGATACGGGTTTATTATTGAGAATAATGAAGCCTAAGTCATTGACAATGATGAACCTCTAACCTATATGAAAGCTGTCATGATTAGGGACTCAAACAAATGGCTGGCTGCCATGCAATCTGAAATGGACTCCATGTACACCAACAAAGTATGGACTTTGGTAGATGCACCAGAGGGTGTAAACCCTATTGGGTGCAAATGGGTCTATGAGAAAAAGATTGGAGCAAATGGTCAAGTTGAAACCTATAGGTCAGATTAATGGCTAAGAGTTTCAAGCAAAAATAGGGTATTGATTATGATGAAATATTTTCACCTATTGCCATGCTCAAATCTATTCAGATTATGCTTGCAATAGCAGCATACCATGATTATGAGATATGGCAAATGGATGTGAAGACCGCCTTCCTTAATGGTTTTCTTAAGGAGGTCTACATGTCACAGCCAGAGAGATTTGTCTCAAATGAGAGATCAAATCAGGTATACAAGCTTAAAAGATCCATTTATGGATTGAAGGAAGCTTCAAAGAGTTGGAATATCCACTTTGATGTTACAGTCAAAGAGTTTGGCTTCATCAAGAATGTGTACGAACCATGTATGTACAAGAAGACTAATGGGAGTACCATAATTTTCTTGGTTATGCATGTAGATGACATACTCCTCATTGAGAATGATATCCTAATGTTGCAATCAGTCAAGTTATGGCTATCAAATAAGTTTTCCATGAAAGACTTAGGAGAAGAATCCTATATACTAGGTATAAAGATCTATAGAGATGGATCTAAGAAGATGCTAGGCTTGTCCCAGTCTAGATACATTGACTTAATACTGAAAAGGTTCAGTATGGATGGGAGTAAAAGAGGTTACTTACCCATGAGTCAAGGCATACATCTTTCTAAGAAGATATCTCCTAAGACATCTGAAGAGAGAAATATAATGAGTTCTATTCTTTATGCTTCGGCTGTAGGATCAATAATGTATGCCATGTTATGTACCAAGCCTGATGTTGCCTATGCTTTAGGCATAGCCAGTAGATTTCAGGCTGATCCAAGAGAGGATCATTGGAAAGCTGTGAAAAATATTCTTAAGTACTTGAGAAGGACTAAGGATATTTTTCTGATATATGGTGGATCTGATCTCAAACTAGAAGGATATTCTGACTCTAGTTTTCAATCAGATCCAGATGATAGCAAATCTATTTCAGGGTATGTCTTTACTCTGAACAGTGTAGTGAGTTGGAAGAGTACCAAGCAGCCAACTGTAGCTGACTCAACTACTAAGGTAGAGCTCAAAGCTGCAAATGAAGCCGCCAAGAAAGCTGTCTGGATGAAGTTCATCACTGAATTGGATGTTCTTAAAATTAAGAATCTTGTACCACTTTACTGTGATAATACTGAAGCAGTTGCTCAAGCAAAAGAACCAAGGTCTCATCATAAATCCAAGCAGATTCTGAAACGTTTCCATCTCGTTCGTAAAATAATCGAGAGACAAAATGTTGTCATTGAATGAGTAGACATAAAGAACAACATAGCAGACCCGTTCACTAAGGCTTTACCATAGCAATAGTTCGATCGCCACCTTGATTGTATGGGATTAAAATATAAAGGCGATTGGCTTTAGTGCAAGTGGGAGATTGAAAGGAATATGCCCTCAAGCCAATCAAAATTTGTATTTTGATGGGCTATTCTTTTGTCTTCCAAACTCATGTAATGATATTTTTAAATAAATAAAGGCATTTTATTTCATCGTATGCTGCATCTTAATTATTTATTTAAGATTATGATGAACTCCATAAATTAGGGCTATGGTTTTAGGATTATGATGAGATCATACTTGTGAGATCTAAAATCTCAAAACCCTAATCTAAAATATTCCTGATCGATGGAACATTGAGTTGGGGATCAATGTTTTCGGAAAGACTAACACATTCTATATATGCTTGATGTAAGGATGATTGATCTCACTATCACTTGTGTATGACACTAATACAAGGATGTGGGTGCTCATTAGAGAATGAGTTCACTGAATTGATCCAATTCAAGAACATCTAATGGAGTCTTATCTACATGTCAATAGATGGTTTTCATAGTGGGAGTTGTTCATGTAATCCTTTGACCTGAGACTACCATAGAACCTTGTATGCATGAATCCATGTTTTGGTTCATACTCATTCATGAATTAGTCATGTACGGGATGATCTGGATATGGTGGATTATATATGGAGGTTATGAGTAGGTCAACAAGGAATCGATCACTCCTAGTAAGAGGAGATTGTATTCTACTTGCTTCAATCGAATGATGATTCAGGAAGACTTTGATCAAAGCATGATGAAAATTAGAAATGGTTTCTAATGTTTCATTAATCGAATCATCATCATATGATTAGAAGCAAAATAAATATGAAAATGGTTTTGACATGACTCCATATCCATAGTCATATTTGGGATGTAGGGTGATTGAAGGATCCTATTGCACGGTAACTTTCCACTGAAGGATATTTTTAGTTTTTTCACCAAAATTCATATCTTCCAGGTAGACATGATACATTGCTAGACGTCAATCTTATCTTGTGGGTTCAATCAAATTAAAGAGTTTAATTTGATTGTTAATTAGAAAGAGTTCTAATTGATCAAATCGAGTTAGCAAGTTTTGATCTAAATTGATTTGGTTTTCTAACCAAATTAGGTTAAATTGTACTCGGATCCACTGCTGGCTAGATGTGAAACCCAATGGATCACATACAAAGAAAATTGATCAAGGGACTAATTGGATTAGATCATGTTTGCAGGTTGAATATACTAGCACATATTGCAAACCCTAACACCTAGATTCAAATCGGATTCGAAATGGGTTCCAATTTGGGCTAATTAGATCCAATTTAGGTCAAATCAGATTTGATCCTCAATTGGGTTGACCCTTGGCTTGATGACCAGGGTCTTGGTGCCATCTAACAGCAATCCATGCGTCAGAGACTCTCTTGGCACGTGGGGTTTAATTTATGCGCAAGAGTTTTTTGTGCGCATGGGATTGTTTGGCGCCAACCTCTTTTGTCTTATCCATTTTTATTTTTTTACGTAACATTTGTTATGTGGTTTCAGATATGAATAGAAGGGTGACTAAGAGTCCTTTGAGTTTTAAACACTTCGGTGTTTTATCTGAAAGATGGATATGGGAGACTCCTTGCCGTTGAATTTCATGCCATGTTGAAAAATATTTACAAAGCAAATATTTGTTACTTTCTTCTGATGGGGGAAAAGAGTTTGTTAATAAGGCTTTTACTGATTTTCTGAGTGCCAATGGTATTTTTCATCTATTATCGTGTCCCTATACGCCTCAGCGGAATGGCATTGCTGAGCACAAAAATAGACCTATAGCAAAGCTATTCGCACTCTTTTATTTCAACCTGCTATGCCAGTGCAGTTTTGGGCTGAACCGATACACCATGCTGTATTTCTTTTAAATCGCACTCCATCATTGACTATTTTGAATGGCTCCACTGCTTATCAAAAATTACATAGATATTCTCCTCCTGATGTGAATGTTATCAGAGTTTTTGGGTGTCTTTGTTATCCAAGCATTCAGGATATAGCATCGCATAAGCTCCATCCACGGTCTCTGCCTTGTATTTTTCTTGGTTCTTCTGAGCATCACAAGGAATTTCGCTGTTTATATCCTCTCTCTGGTAAAGTTCTTATTTCCCATCATGTTGTATTTGTTGAGTCTGTATTTTCTTACACTTATTTATAATCCTTTTCAAAGCAATCATATGACATGCCTACTGCTGATGACTTAAATAAATTGAATTTGTTTGTCTCACATCTGTTGGGAATGTGTCCCAAAGCCAATCGTCGGTCTGTTGACGGTTGGGATTGTATATGAATTATAAATTAATAAAAGTTATTATGGCATTTTTCATCACAAATTCTGTTGTCTTCTAAAGAACTCCTGTGTTGTGATGAAGTCCTTAGGACTATTTAGATTCGGTAAAGAAGGATTTGTCATTTAGTCCTTAAATAGTTCACGACCAAATGATACGTTGTTACTTGAGACGACAACGTTTATCAAGTATAGATCGTTGTGTGCCATATAGGTTGGTTGTCCTCATAACCAAGGAGTATTGAGACACTGATATGGCATGCAAGTGAGATGTATGGCTATATCTGCACTGAACGTGACCAACTCTGGGGTTTTTCTCTTGTCAAGATTAGCTTCGATGGAATATGGGTATAAATGTCCCTCCGACCTGAGATCACCATGGTGACTTCCAAGCAACTCACTATGTTTTGGTGCCGGACTATCTGAATTTCTAATTCAGTGACGGAAGATTTCTGGGCACCGTCAAGTACTTATGGAGTCGGGGCATGTATCAAGATGGGATTGACCACTCCTGATTTCAGGAGCTGTGTTCAATTGTATTTCAATTTAGCAAAACCTTGGTCAGGGTAGTCTTAGTGAGGAGTCACGAGACTAATTGCTTTGAGACACGACATGGATGTATTTTCTAAGATTGACAGTCTAACCCTGAGTCATCTATTATATAGAGGTCATAGGGATGAATTATATGGTAATTATATTCGCGTAGGTTCTGAATGTTGCGATTGCGATTATTCAACCTATCCGAACGTCGGGTATCATTGCTAGATGGTCACTTCGATTAGTATAGAAATTGATTTCTGTGCTACCGGCTTAGATTCGAACCTGGGGGATCACACACAGTAAGAGTTTCTATCTGATCTGATGGCTGATCAAGAGTCCCACTGGACTGAAACTCTATGACCAAGAGTCCTGGACTGAGACTCTGAGTCCTTGTCTGGGACTCTGATCAAGAGTCTCATTGGTCTGAGACTCTGTGGTCAAGAGTCCCACTGGACTGGAACTCTGTGACCAAGAGTCCTACTGGACTGAGACTCTGAGTCCTACTTGTCTGGGACTCTCTGATCATGAGTCCTGATAATCTAGGACACTATGGTCAAGAGTCCCACTGGACTAAGACTCTGTGACCAAGAGTCCTACTGAACTAGGACTCTGAGTCCTACTCATCTAGGATTCTTTAATCAAGAGTTCCACTAGTCTGAAACTTTATGATCGCAGGTTCGATTCGTTTGGGACACTGGGTTCAAGAGTCCTACTGATTTAGGACTCTTCAAAAGTTTCATGTTGATAGGACTGTTGTCCAATAACCCATTCAATTTGAACTTAGATATTTTTGGAGGATTAATTAGCAATTTAATTGCTGATTAGCTCAATTTGATTGAGCGATGAGGATTCGATCAAGTCCGATTGAATTTGATTCAATTGGATTTGATCCGATCAGATCATGAGATGACCTCATCGCTGTGGGAGTTTTGACCCTGATTTGATCGAGACGTAGATCTAATTAATTTCTAATTTAATTTGAATTTTATTGGACTAGACTAAGCCTAATTTGGTTGGATTTAACCTGATTTAATTGGGTCTAGATTAATTAGTTTGGTTGAAACCAATTAGGACCAAGTCAAATGAAGTTTGAATTCAAATTCTCCCATCCACCCACCATTTTTGACTTTTCCACTCTGCTTTCCACGCCCTCCCTTTTGTTTGTTGAACATTTTTTAAGAAATAAAATGTGCACGCAGAAGGAGAGTCCTTCTGCGTGTTAAACACAAGGAAAGGGGCATTGGATAAGGATAAGAGGCTCATTTGATTTTTGAAATCGAGTGGTTAAAACCTCTCAACCACTCGACCCTTATCGTTTTCCATGCTGTTTTCCCATGATATTCACGTCAATAAATTATGAGAATTTTTGTGCGTGCAGAAGACGGAGTTAGCATTACGTGGTAAAAATTTCAAAGTGTTTGGGCATCAGTTTAGGACGAAAAAAATCTTGGAGTGAAGGTGAACAGGATCCTACAGCACTTTTCTTTTCCTTTATGCCTCTCTTCTCTTGTAATTTTTACCTCTAAGGATATCCTATTTTTAGATATGATCTAAATAGGGATTATAGATCTGAAAGTTATCTTTACATGAAAACTTATTTCATAAAAAAACTCCACACAGAGAGGGCGTGATAGGATTTTTAGTATGTCAGGGTTTTTGGGCCAAGTGAAATCCTAGATTTGGGAATCTGGGTTTAGGTGGAGAGATCGAGTGCTGTGAGCATCAGATCGCCACCAAATTTGAAACACATCTTCATCATCCTCCAATATTTATGTTCTAATTTTTTGGAATATCTGAAAAATAAGAAAGTATACGATCGATCGGATCATTCGTGATCAACCATCGAAGGCCCCGGCGAGAAGCTAGCACTCCAGTAGGACTGATCGAGACCAGGAGCTCTGTGTGGACCAACCGTAAAGGCCGGACACGTGTGCGGCTGTGACGTGATACCAGAGCATTATCCGGTGGACTCAGATTGCGGTGATCGACTATCCGCGAAAAGATATTATGTTCTGAACACGTCGATGTAATAAATAATTTATTACATAATTTTATTTTTAGATCTATTGATGTATACAAGCATATTATGTTTAGATCCTAATGTGTAGGATTAAATAATCTGATATGATCAGTAGATAATTAGTTAGATTAATTATTTTCCGCTGCATCATTGCTATTTTTGAAACATTTTTCGAAAGTAGCATGGCAAACCCTGCACTGTTTTCTTCAAATGGTATCAGAACAAGGCTCTTTAAACATGATATGCTTGCATATTTAGATTAATAATTTAGATTTGATCTAAATATTGATCTAATAATTAGAGTAATTAGATCTGAAAAATTAAAATCCAGATCGCACGGACTACAGGTTGTCCTGCTGTAGGGTTTACCCCCTACAGTGAAAAGGTTATCTTGGTACGTTGATGATCTATATTGTTAATCATGAAATTACTAGATTTGATCTAATAATTTTATGATTTAATTATATTAGGCTTTAATCTGATTTATGATTATGAATGCATAATTAGATAAAGTTTGATTCATGATTTCATGATTATGTAGTGTACATAGTTTCAGATTAAATCCTACAACTAGTGTTGTTTGTGAATTGAGACGATTTAATTTTGAAATGAGTCGACTCATTTGGTGAATAATGCTAAGTTGTAAAGAACCTTTCAAAATTAAAAATATTTTTGAAATGCCGAACCCTAACCCTCAGCCCATAAATTTAATTAAAAATTAAGTATAATGATTTAGTGTCTAGAATTATGAATTAAGACTCTAAGTCATTAATCATAAACCTGTGGGTTATTGGGTTAGTTGAATTAGGTCCATAAATTGGGTTAAACCTAAGGTTAGTTAAAAGATGGACTAATTTAGAGTAATTGATCAAATCTAATTAAATGTTAATTTAGATTAGGTCAAGGACTCTATAAACTCAATTACAATAGTTGTAGTTGGTCAAGTCCATGCCTTTAACAAGGACCAAATGGACTTGATTCAAGGCTACACGGTCGAATCTGAAATTACTAGGTTGGTTAAATTAAAACTAATGAACCGGATGGTGTCTAAGATAAGTTTGGCAGTTTGACCAGTGGTTTTTAATTGAGAGCTATTCATACTGATTCAGTCTTTGACGAGTTAATGGCATATCCCTTCCACTGATCTCGCTTACCTGGCCATCCTAATGAGTTAGATTTTGATTAGATCACTTAGTGATTTGGGCACATCCATGTCTATTAGGTAAATCAGTCTGACTGATTTAGGTGCTCCTAATGCCAGCTTAGATTAGATAATTTTCTGACTTGGTGAAATCAGTGGGAGGATTGGAATTGACTCGCTGAATTTTCTTAAATTGGCTAACTAAATCCTCTAAAATTATTAAGTCCTTAAAAATGAAATAGTTATATAGATAACTAAATCATAGCCTTCCATTAAGTTAAGTGATAATGGGTTCATTAGTATAATGATCATTGGAGGCCCAAAGGCCTGGTGATTATTGACTAATGAAATTATCATTCATAAAATGATAATTTGGTTAAGTCTTTCCGATGGTGGTTAGGTTGGCGGACCAAAGTCGAGCCTGATCATTTATTAGTTAGATAAGACCAAATGTGGTCATGTTAATGGTTGGACCTAACCGAATCTTTTTCAGTGGAGGCCAAAACCTATTGATTAGATTTATGGGGCAAAATCAATATTACTAGAAGTTGTTTAGAGAAACAATTGATTTTGAATCTACCCATAGGTGCACATAGGTTGACCAACCAAAGTTGGACTCATGTGTAGTCTATGTGGATTCTAGTACCCACTAAGAAATTAGAGTAATTCCTCGAATTAGAGATAGAGGCTACCAATTCGTATAAAATAGTGGGAGGATCTTTAGACTGAAATCCAAGTCTTTAGGATTAATAATTTATATACTAATTAGGTTTAATAATTTATATACTAATTAGGTTTGGTTTTCCTTTTTGTACAGACATGGCTACTAACCTATCACTCCGGTCATTATTAGACCATGACAAATTAATGGGACCCAATTACGATAGCTGGTATCGTAAGTTAAAAATCGTCCTGGAGCATTAGCGGATCCTTTATGTGGTAATGGATTGAGCACTTGAGGAGCCAACTCCGAACGCTAGGAAAACGGTCCGAGATACTTATCTGAAGTAGCTCAATGACCACATCACCATTCGATGTATAATGCTGGCGGTAATAAATGATGAGTTCAGCCGCAGGTTTGAAAATGCCCAGCCACAGAAGATGCTTCAAATATTAAATGACTCTTTTGGCATGCCGGACGATGTTGAAAGGCACAAAACAAGTTGTGCCATTTTCAATACTCGGATGAGGGATGGGGCCTCAGTCACCGATCATGTATTGTACATGATCGAGATGATTGAGCGCCTTAGCAAGTTGGGCTTTCCCCTGCACGAGCAACTCGGTAAGGATGCGATCCTTAATTCTTTGCCCAAGTCCTTCCCTTCCAAACTCATTTTAGAATGATAAAGCCTGCAGTGAACTACCACGACTTGTTGGGGTTGCTGTAGAACTTTGAAAAGGATCACCAACTCCACAAGGAGACGGTGAATGTAGTTGGAGGGTCTTCTTCTGGTCGTCGACCCTTTAAGAAGAAGAACAAGAAAAACAAGGTGCGGCCGCATGCTGGGATGACTGCACAGGGTCAAACCAAGAAGCGCAAGCCCAACCAGAGCCAGGCAGAGTACTGCAAAAAGCAGGGGCACTAAAAGAGGAACTGTGCTCTGTACATTGCCTTTCTGAATTCGAACAGGCCGAGAAATAAGCAAGTGGTTGCTGGACAAGATAATTATATGATAACACCTTACAATTTTTTCTTATTTGATTCTACTGCCTGGGTATTAGATACTGGACGCCCTTATCATATTTGTAATTCTATACAGGGCTTGTAGGTCAATAAAAGATTTGATCAAGATGAAAGGTTTCTGAACGTTGGAGATGGAAGACAAGTTCCAATTCTAGCTCTAGGAATCATGAACCTTGTAATCAATTCAAATAAAGTTATTCTTAATGAATGTCATTATTGTCCAACTTTCTTATTGAATGTCATTTCTGTAGGCCTTTTGGCCATGAATGGTTTTGACATATTAATAAAAGAAAAATTTTGTAATGTCATTTTGAATGGTGTTACAATTTGGATTGGCCAATTGAATAACGGAATTTATTTACTTTCTATGCCTGTTAACGTGGTTCAATCCTTTAGTAAACGTCCTAAAATTAGTGATGTGTCTGATGTCAACCTTTGGCACTGTAGGCTAGGTTATATTAACAAGAATAGAATTAACAGGTTAGCTCAAGAAGAAATTCTTGAGGTTAGTGATTGTGAGTTACTTTCGATCTGTGAGTCCTGTCTTCTTAGTAAGATGACCAACTTACCTTTTACTAGAAAAGGTGAACGAGCTACTGAACTCTTGAGTTTAGTACATTCGGATGTATGTGGACCCATGAGCTCAAGTGCCAGAGATAGATATTTCTACTTCATAACCTTCACAAACGACCTATTGAGGTATGGGTATGTCTATTTAATGAAGCATAAGTCGGAATCGTTTAAAATGTTCAAACTATTTCGAAATGAGGTAAAAAAGCAAACTGGGAAGAGTATTAAAACTCTTCGGTCTGATCGAGGGGTGAGTACCTTTCCAATGAGTTTTTGACATATCTTTGGGAGAATGGGATTCTCTTCCAATGGACCCCTCCTAGAACACCACAACATTATGGTGTCTGAAAGAAGAAATCGGACCCTGTTGGACATGGTTCGATCTATGATGGGGTTTGCTGGTTTGCCGATCTTTCTATGGGGATATGCGCTCGAATCAGCTTGTTACATTCTAAATAAGGTTCTGAGTAAATCTGTTAATAAAACACTATATGAAATATGGACAGGGCGTAAGCCAATGCTTTCACACCTTGGGATTTGGGGGTGTCCGGCCTACGTCAAACATTTAATGACAGACAAGCTTGGACCTAGGTCTGATAAGTGTAGTTTTATAGGTTACCCAAAAGAAACCAAAGGGTCCTACTTCTACCTTGTTGATGAACAAAAAGTGTTTGTCAGCCTTAAGGCAGTCTTTTTAGAAAAGTTCCTTGGTGAAGGAACTAATGCCTCCAAGGTCGAACTCGATGAAGTACGACAGGTGAAAGAATGGACACAAGTTGTTGAACCTGAGCTGGATCTAATTAGATCTGATCCAGAACCCATTGTAGAAGCATCCTTAAGGAGATCTGGTAGAGTACCACATCAACCGGATAGACACTATGATTTTTTGATCCGGAATGGGGATCCTATCGAACTCGATGAGAACGATCAGGACCCAATCACCTATATGGATGCAATGTAGAGATCCAACTCTGAGAAATGGCTTGAGGCCATGAAATCCAAGATGGAATCCATGAAGGTCAACGATGTATGGACATTGGTTGACCCACTTAAAGGGATAAAATCCATAGGATGTAAGTGGATATTCAAAAGAAAAAAGGCGCAGATGGAAAGGTGGAGACCTATAAAGTCCGTCTGGTTGCCAAGGGATATCGTCAACGTTATGGTATTGACTATGACGAGACATTCTCTCCTGTGGTAATGCTCAAATCCATTCGGATAATGCTTGCCATAGCTGCCCATCTGGACTATGAAATCTGACAGACGGATGTGAAAACAGCGTTCTTGAATGGAGAGCTGGATGAAGAGGTGTATATGATAAAACCTAAAAATTTCACGTTCATAGATGAGTCTAAGATGTGTAAATTTCAGAGGTCTATTTATGGACTAAAGCAGGCATCTCGAAGCTAGAGCATACGATTTGATAGAACAATCAAAACGTATGGCTTCGTTAAGAACGAAGAAGAGCCCTGTATATACACATGGGCTAATGGTTCAGCAATAGTATTCCTAGTATTGTATGTGGATGACATTCTCTTAATCGGAAATGATGTCCCTGCATTACAAGAAATAAAGATCTGACTGTTATCACAGTTCTCCATGAAAGATCTGGAAGAAGCTTCCTACATCCTAGGGATGAAGATCTATAAAAATAGATCTAAAAGATTGCTTGGATTGTCCCAATCCACATACATTGACACTGTGCTGAAATAGTTCGACATGAAAAATTTCAAGAAAGGCTATCTACCGATAGGCCATGGAATTTCTTTCAAAGAGGAATTATCAAACAACACCTCTAGACAGAGTGTATAAATAGAATATCATATGCTTCAGCAGTGGATTCTATAATGTACGCTATGACATGTACGCGATCAGATGTGGCATACTCATTAGGTGTAGTGAGTAGATACCAATCTAATTCAGGGGAGAATCATTGGAAGGTTGTTAAAACCATCATGAAGTATTTAAGAAATATCAAGAACCAGTAGCCTGTATATGGTGAATCGGACTTAAAACTCATGGGGTTCACAAACTCTAGTTTTCAATCCGATCATGATGATAGCAAGAGTGTGTCGGAATACATATTTATCCTTAATGGTGGGGCCGTTTGCTGAAAGAGTTTCAAGCAGCACACTATGGCCGATTCAGTTTGTGAGGCGGAGTATGTCGCAACATCAGATGCTGCCAAAGAAGTGGTGTGGCTAAAAAAATTCATCATCGAGCTCGGAGTAGCACCCTCCCTTGATGGTCTAGTTCTGCTCTATTGCGACAGCTTTAGAGCCATTGCTCAGGCGAAGGAACTAAAGGCACACCAGCGGACGAAGCATATTCTGTGCCGCTACCATCTTGTCCGAGAGATTATGGATCGAGGTGACGTCGACCTTCAGAAGGTCGATGGGAAGAAGAACCTGGTCGATCCATTCACTAAAGCTGTTAGGGTGGAGTTCGACGACTTTAAGTCGAAGACAGGTATTAGATACTACACCGATTGGCTTTAGTCCAAGTGGGAGATTGTTGGGAATGTGTCCTAAAGCCAATCGTCAGTCTGTTGATGGTTAGACCATATATTTATAATTGTATATGAATTATAAATTAATAAAAATTATTTTAGCATTTTTCATCACAAATTCTGTTGCCTTCTAATGAACTCCTGTGTTGTGATGAAGTCCTTAGGAGTATCTAGATTCGGCAAAGGAGGATTTGTCATTTAGTCCTTAAATAGTTCACGATCAAATGATACGTTGTTACTTAGGATGACAACGTTTATCAAGTATAGGTCATTGTATGCCATATAGGTTGGTTGTCCTCATAACCAAGGAGTGTTGAGACACTGATATGGCATGCAAGTGAGATATATGGGTACATCTGCACTGAACGTGACACTCTGGGGCTTTTCTCGTGTTAAGATTAGCTTCGATGGAATATGGGTATAAATGTCCCTCCGATCTGAGATCACCATAGTGACTTCCAAGCAACTCACTGTATTTTGGTGTCGGACTATCTGAATTTCTAATTCTGTGACGGAAGGTTTCTGGGCATAGTCAAGTACTTGTGGAGTCGATGCGTATATCAAGATGGGATTGACCACTCCTGATTTTAGGAGCTATGTTCAATTGTGTTTCAATTTAGCAAAACCTTGGCCAGGATAGTCTTAGTGAGGAGTCATGGGACTAATTGCTTTGAGATACAACATAGATATATTTTTTAAGGTTGATAGTCTAACCTTGAGTCATCTATTATATAGAGATCATAGGGATGAATTATATAGTAACCATATTCGCGTAGGTTCTGAAAATTGCGATTCCGATTATTCGACCTATCCGGACGTTGGGTACCATTGCTAGATGGTCACTTCGATTAGTATAGAAATTGATTTCTATGCTACCGGCTTAGGTTCGGACCTACAGGGTCATACACATTAGGAGTTCCTACCTGATCTGATGGCTAATCAAGAGTCCCATTGTTCTGGGACTCTGTGACCAAGAGTCCTATTGGACTAGGACTCTGAGTCCTTGTCTAGGACTCTGATCAAGAGTCCCATTGGTCTAGGACTCTATGACCAAGAGTCCTACTGGACTGGGACTCTGAGTCCTACTTGTCTAGGACTCTTTGATCATGAGTCCTGATAATCTAAGACACTATGGTCAAGAGTCCCACTGGACTGGGACTTTATGACCAAGAGTCCTATTGGACTGAAACTTTGAGTCCTACTCATCTGGGACTCTCTAATCAAGAGTTTCACTAGTCTGGGACTCTATGATCACGGATTCGATTCGTTTGGGACACTGGGTTCAAGAGTCCTGATTTAGGACTCTTCAAGAGTTTCATGTTGATAGGACTCTATTGCCCAGAAACCCATTCGATTTAGACTCAGATATTTTTGGAGGATTAATTAGCAATTTGATTATTGATTAGCTCAATTTGATTGAGCGATGAGGATTCGAGCAAGTTCGATTGAATTTGATTCGATTGAATTTGATCCGATCAGGTCATGAGATGACCTAATCACTATGGAAGTTTTGACCCTGATTTGATTAGGACGTAGATCTAATTAATTTCTAATTTGATTAAAATTTTATTGGATTAGGCTAAGCCTAATTTGGTTGGGTTTAACTTGGTTTAATTGGGTCTAGATTAATTGGTTTGGTTGAAACCAATTAGGACCAAGTCAAATGAAGTTTGAATTCAAATTCTTCCATCCATCCACCATTTTTGACTTTTCCACTCTGCTTGCCTCGCCTTTTCTTTTGTTTGTCGAACATTTTTTGAGAAATAAAATGTGCACGCAAAAGGAGAATCCTTCTACATGTTAAACATAAGAGAGGGGGCGTTGGATAAGGATAAGAGGCTCATTTGATTTTTGAAATTAAGTGAATGGTTAAAACCTCTCAACCACTCGACCCTTATCATTTTCCATGCTGTTTTCCCATGGTATTCATGTCAATAAATTATGAGAATTTTTGTACGTGTAGGAGTTAGCATTACATGGTAAAAATTTCAGTGTTTGGGCATTAGTTCTGGGCGAAAAAAAATTTCGGAGTGAAGGTGAACAGGATTCTATAGCACTTTTCTTTTCTTTTATGCCTCTCTTCTCTTGTGATTTTCACCTCTACGGATATCCTATTTTTAGATATGACCTAAATAGGGATTATAGATCTGAAAGTTATCTTTCCATAAAAACTTATTTCATGGAAAAACTCAACACAGAGAGGGCGTGATAGAATTTTTAGTATGTCAGGGTTTTTGGGCCGAGTGAAATCCTAGATTTGAGAATCTGGTTTCAAATGGAGATCGACTGCTGTGAGCATCGGATCACCACCAAATTTGAAACACATCTTCATCATCCTCCAATATTTATGTTCTAATTTTCTGAAATATCTGAAAAATAAGAAAGTATACGATCGATCAGATCGATCATGATCAGCCATCGAAGACCCCGACGAGGAGCTAGCACTCCAGTGGGGTTGATCGGGATCAGGAGCTCCGTATGGACCAACCATAGAGGCTGGATATGTGTGCGGCTGTGATGTGATACCAGAGCATTATCCGGTAGACTCAGATTGCAATGATCATCAACTATCCGCGAAAAGATATTATGTTCTGAATACGTAGATGTAGTAAATAGTTTATTACATAGTTTTATTTTCAGATCTATTGATGTATGCATGCATATTATGTTTAGATCCTAATATGCAGGATTAAATAATCTGATATGATCAGTAGATAATTAATTAGATTAATTATTTTTCGCTGCATCATTGCTATTTTTAAAACATTTTAAGAAAGTAATATGGCAAACCCTACACTATTTTCTTCAACATCCACAACATGATTTAGATCCCTCTATTGCCCGCTCCATTTCTGAATTGGTATTTCACATGTCACAGTTTGATATCAAAAACAACATCACTGCATCTGCATCTGCATTTGGTCTTGCCCTAGATTCACCCAGTGCTATTGCTACTTGTTCTCCTACTACTATGGATACTAACAGCTCTATAGAGGTTCCTGTTGGTAGTCATATGGATCAGCCACCGATTCAGATTATGTATCAACGTATTCGGGTACGGACTCCTAAATCTACTCTAGTTCCCACACCCCCTAGATAAATTCTACCGAATCCAATGTTGCTGTTGCTCCCAAACCTCCTAGACAACCTCATCCTATTCTACAATGCTCGCACCATATGATTCTTAGACATCAATCCTCTTCTCAGGCTGACCCCTCTACATTGCTTGTCTCTTCTAGTTCTGATCTTCCGTAGGAACGATCGACATTCGAGGAGGCTTCTCAACACCCTGGTTGGATCGCTGCTATGTAGGAAAAATATGATGCTTTGATATCAAACTGTACTTGGGATCTTGTTCCTCCCCGTCCCATGCTAACATTATTGGATGTAAATGAGTCTATAAAGTCAAAACTCATGCTGATGGTTCACTTGAGCGCCTAAAAGCTTGCCTTGTGGCATAGGGATATAAGCAACAACAAGGTATTGACTTCGAGGAAACCTTCTCTCATGTTGTTAAGGCCACTACTATTCGTACCATGATTTTCCGTACTAGTCCGAACCGATCGGTACATCCCGTACCGTACCGTGCTGGCAGAGAACCAGAATGGTTCAGGCTGGTTTTTCGGAAAATGGTCTAAATCGGACCAAACCGATCGATACGGTACGGTAAGGTACAGGTTGGTACCGAGCGGTTTGGTCTGATACAGATTGGTACGATCTGATACAGGGCAGTTTTTTCTTTTCTTTTTTTGGACCATTGGATGGGATCTTTTTTGATTTTTTATTAGCGGTACAGGATGGTATGGTACGGTACCATACCATACCATATCGTACCAGTTGGCAACCGGCATGGGTGCCGATATTGAGTCCACAAACCTTGATTCGTACAGTTCTTTCTGTGGTGTTATCGCAAGGTTGGCCCCTTTGGCAACTTGAGGTCAAGAATGCCTTCCTTCATGATGTTCTTCAGGAGGTCTATATAAGACAGCCTCCAGGATTTGTTGATGCTACTAATCCGTATTATCTTTGTAGACTCAAGAAAGCCTTATATGGTCTCAAGCAGGCTCCTCATGCTTGGTTTCAAAGATTTGCCTCATTTCTTGCTGGGCTTGGCTTTCGTTCTAGTACTGTAAATGCATCTCTGTTTGTTCATTCCAGTACTCATAGCACCTTAATACTACTATTATATATGGATGATATTATAGTCACAAGCAGTTCTGGCCCTCTTTTGGACTCTCTCGTTGCCACTCTTCAATCTGAGTTTGCTATGATCTTGGGTCACTTCACTACTTGGGAATTGAGGTTAAGTCTAGTTCCTCTGGTCTTCATCTCTCACAAGGCAAGTATGCTATGGAGTTACTTTTTCACCATGGTATGAAGGATTGCAAATCTGCCAGCACACCACTCTCTTGTAGCACACGTCTATCCATTCATGAAGGACGACCTCTTTTAAACCCATATGAATATCGTCAAATTGTTGGGGGCCTACAGTACCTTACGTTCACCCAACCTGACTTATGCTGTGAATCTGGTAGCTCAGTTTCTTCATGTGCCATATGAACCACATCTTCAGGCTGTAAAGTGGATCCTCCATTATGTTCGTGGCACACTCAGCTATGGATTACATTTCTCTCGATGTCAAAATCCATCGCTTATTGCTTATTCAAATGTCGATTGGGCTGGGTGTCCTAATACCCGACGTTTTACTACTGGATTTTGCCTCTTTCTCGAGCTTAATCTCATTTCTTGGTCTGCCAAGAAACAACCCATTATTTCTAGATCTAGTTCTGAGGCCAAATATCGTACCATGGCTTTGGCACTTGCTGAAACTATCTGAGTCCGTCGACTTCTTCGTGATTTGGGATGCTTCTTGTCACGCCCAGTCCAGTTATATTGTGATAACCTCAGTGCAATCTACCTTATCGCCAACCCTATTCTCCATGCTCGCACTAAACACGTTGAACTTGATCATCATTTTCTTCGGGAGAAACTGTAGTGTGGCGAGCTATCCATGTTTCATATTTCTTCTAACAAGCAATTAGCTGATATCTTCACTAAACTATTATCTACATCGTGCTTTCGTACTCTCTGCACCAATCTTCACATCTGTTTACCAAATGCTCAGCTTGCAAGAGAATGTTAGACAGATTTGTATTAGTTGTCATGATACACCTAGCTAGCTTTCCTCTCTAGCAAGATTTATATTAGTTGTCAAAATATACCTAACTAACTTTCCTTTCTAGTAGGATACACCTAGCTAGCTTTCCTCTCTACTAAGGATACACCTACCTAGTAAGATTTGGGTGAGTTGTACATAGATTGTGTATAAGTTGTATATGAGTAGGCATAGGCTGGTACTTGCTTATCTTGGTTTACCTCTTGTGTATGGTTTACCTCTTGTGTATATAAGGAGGCACCCTATAACATATTGGAGTATCAAGTAATATAGCAAATTTATCCCTTCTATCATTTCTAGCAAATTTATCCCTTCTATCCTTTCTAGCAGTAGGAAATGCCACGCTCCATAGACTATGTTAGCATTGCTGATTTACTGCAAGGTTTTCCAGAACCAAAGAAGGAGGGATGACAGGTCTGTAGAAGTTGCAGATCTATTTGGATTTATGCAGATCAGGTTTTAGATAGATTGAAGCCATAAATAGGTGTGTAGGTTCATCAAAGTGATTATTATGAAGGAATGGCAACAAGGGTAGAGGGATGTTTGCTTTAAGCTATAATATCATACAAATGAAGAAAACGGAAAAAAAAAAAGGAAATAGAAACACAGCAAGGAGATATTATCGAAAAGGAAGAAGACGAGAAAGCAAAGCGATCTCACACCAGTCTAATAAGGAATCATGCCCTAGGGCCTCATACCCATATTCCACACCTCACATGCATGGAAATAGAGAGAATGTTGATTTCTTAATGGAAAATTCTACACAATGCATAAAAACTCAAATAAAGAAGCCTTAGAAGGCATAATGCTGGAGCATTATTGTTCACACTTGTTGCATACACGGTAATTTGCCCCTTATTTAATTCCTAAAATGCCCTCTTGTCTCTTTAATAGCACATGTGACTTGAGTAGTCACTTAAATTAACAAAAAATGGACTAAAACAGAAAATTAATTAAAAATAGGTGACATTAAGATCTGAAACTCGATAAACTCCAATGATACATATTGGTGCAGAATCTGGTTGACGCCGGATCGAGCTGGAGTCAAGAAAGACGAGGTCACTGCCGGTGACCTGCAAAACAAAGTCCCATCCAGAGTTGGTGGTGGTGGCTCCGGTAGGACCCTCCGACGATCAAGTCAGCTCTTCTGGCCAACAGAAATGGAGTGCTCAGAAAAAAGTTCGGCAGAGTTTCGGAAAGGAGAAGAGAGCTTAGAGAAAACATATCTGGAGGGTCCCTTTTTATAGACGAAGCCTATAGGGGATTGATAGTGACAGCTGCAGCCGTCTAGTAGCGGACCGCTTGAGGCCCAATGAAGTCTGTCATGGAGGGGGGCGCCGCCTATAGCGCCGCCTGTAGCAAACTGATGGCAACAGCATAGCTGTCCGGTACTGAGCCGCTCAGGGCCACGTGGGGTTCGATACGGAGAGGAAGATGTGTCGTCAGACTGATAGTGATCGTTCGTTGAGATTCAATAATCGAAGTTCGGAGGAAGCAGGCATTGGTCGGTGAAGAACTTCGACATTCATCAATTCCAGTGGAGTTCGGACTCCTAAAGGGGATACGGCTAGAAGGGATCATCCAGGAGGAGCACTAGCTGAAATCTGGAAGCAATCCGTTGGAGAAATCCGACTGAAGGAGAAGTCCGAAAGGAGTTCGGCTTCTGGAGGAGTTCGGGAGGAGTTCGGCTTCTGGAGGAGTTCGGCTGCTGGAGGAGTTCGGAAGGAGTTCGGCCGCTGGAGAAATTTGGAAAGAGTTCGGCTCCTGTATATATCCGTCTGAAGGAGAGATCCGGAAGGAGTTCGACGGCTGAAGGAGTTTGGCTAATATTTGGCCACTGGAGGAGAATTTTCGATCGAAGCTCTTTTATGATTGTCCGTTGTGTTAGGCTAAGCATCAGACTGGACTTCGGTGGGAGCGGGATTTATCTCCAACAATAGTCCCCCCACTTCCGAGTTCGAAACTCGAAGAAAGGGAGTACAAAAAAGGCGACTGTCGAAGTCCTTTTCTGGGCTCTACACCCATTGGGGTTGAAGCTCAGGGGAGACCTTATCTCCAACCGAGGTTGACATTGATGTTGAAGCTCGGGGAAGATCTTGTCTCCAACCGAGGTCCAAGGAGATCTTGTCTCCAGTTAATGTAGAAGCTCGGAGAAGATCTCATCTCCAGCCGAGGTTGACGTTGAAGTTGAGACTCGGAAAAAATCTTGCCTCCAACCGAGGTCGACGTTGAAGTTGAGGCTCGGAGATCTTATCTCCTGTTGATGTAGACTTTGAAGCTCAAAGAAGATCTTATCACTAGCCGAGGTTGAAGGAGATCTTATCTCCTGTTGACGTAGACTTTGAAACTCAGGAGAGATCTTATCTCCAGCCGAGGTTGAAGGAGATCTTATCTCCTATTGTCGTAGACTTTGAATCTCGGAGATCTTATCTCCTGTTGACGTAGACTTTGAAGCTCGGAAGAGATCTTATCTCCAGCCGAGGTTGAAGGAAATCTTATCTTCTGTTGACGTAGAAGCTCGGGGAGATCTTATCTCCAGCTGAGGTTGAAGGAGATCTTATCTCTTGTTGTCGTAGACTTTAAAAGCTCGGAGAAGATCTTATCTCCAGCCGAGGTTGAAGGAGATCTTATCTCCTATTGACGTAGACTTTGAAGCTCGGGGAAGATCTTATCTCCAGCCAAGATTGAGGAGATCTTATCTCCTGTTGATGCAGACTTTGAAGCTCGAGGAAGATTATCTCCAACTGAGGTTGAAGGAGATTTTATCTCCTGTTGATGTTGCGCACAATGGGGCCGTTATCAGAGCCTTTCCTCTCATCCCATCTAAAATGAACGAGGCCTTCGACTTTGCTCACATTAGAACGAGGTTCTCCACCTGTTCCTAACGGACCGTGGGGGCACATAAAGGCCGTTGTCAGGGCCTCTCCCCCCATCTCGTCTAAAATGAACGAAGCCTTCGACTTTGCTCCCGTTAAGATGAGGTTTTTCTTCTATTCCTAACGGACTGTGGGGGCACATAAGGGCCATTGTCAAAGCCTCTCCCCCCATCTCGTCTAAAATGAACGAGGCCTTCAACTTTTCTCACGTTAGGACAAGTTTCTCCTATTTCTAACGGACTGTGGGGGCACATAAGGGCCGTTGTCAGGGCCTCTTCCCCCATCTCGTCTAAAATGAACGAGACCTTCGACTTTGCTCACGTTAGGACGAGATTCTCCTCCTGTTCTTAATGGGCTGTGGGGATATATAAGGGCCGTTGTCAGGGCCTCTCCTCCCATCTCGTCTAAAATGAACGAGGCCTTCGACTTTGCTCATGTTAGGACAAGGTTCTCCTCCTGTTCCTAATATGGCCACTTTTAATTGCTTCTTTTCGGCAGTACATTCTCAGATTTTTTGAGTTTCAAGGTCGTGGGAGCGTTGTTCCTCCGAGCTTCTTCAGGCGATAAGTTTCGGACAGGACGACCTTCTCTATTTCATATGGGCCTTCTCAATTCGAGACAAGCTTCCCCTGGCTCTGAGACTGAGAGATGGCGGCTCGCCGAAATTCTAAGCCCTCCTAGAGATAGCATTGATGATGTGGGAGACGGCCGATCTCCTTGTTGTTCCTTCCTCATTGGTAGTTTTAACTGCGGTAGCACCATTGGCTTGCTTCAGGCCGGCGTCTATGGAGCATTAAGGGGGGCATAGTTGTGAAACCTTCAGAAGGGAGAACTTCGCGCCCTTCTGTCGGGGCTTCTTTGATGACGAGCTTGAGGGGGAGTTCGGCCTCGCTTGCGCTCGGAGGGGAGTCCGTGAGCACGACCGAACTTCATTCGGCCCTCCATCAGCCACGGGTTTGCTAGACTCGCCCGCATGCTGCTCTCCTACGGCTTCTTCATCCTTCAACTTGAAGGCTTCTTCCGCACAGACATTTCCCCCAGCCCGAGCTAACAAATCGGCAGTCCCTAAAGTACTTCTCCAGGAAAAACAGCAAATCGTTCTTCTAAAGGCCGCCCTTAAGTGCGGTCATCGCAACTAACTGGTCCAGGTTCCGAACCTCCAATGCAGCAGCATTAAACCGGGTGACATAAGCCCGGATGGATTTTTCCTCCTGCTTGATGTTCATCAAGGAATCTGAACCTCGGCGCGGACGTCGACTGCTGACGAAGTGAGCCGCAAACTGATGGCTCATCTTGTCAAAGAAGATCGTACCCGACTTCAACGTCGAGTACCAATTTCTTGCTGCTTCCTTTAAGGTAGATGGGAAAGCTCGGCATAATATGACGTCTGGTACACCATAGAGCAACATCAAGGTTCGAAAGGCTTCTAGGTGATCGATCGGATCAGAGGTTTCGTCGTAGCTTTCAAATTGGAGCTTGAAGTTCAATGGAACAGACTCTTGCATAATTTGGAGAGAGAAAAAGGGATCGGTGTGGACGTCGTCATGGTGAGCTGGGGCGATGTAGCCAAACTCCTCAATCCGTCGATCCATCTTCCGCAGTTTTTGATCGAGGACGTCAACTCGATCGCAGGTCTTGAAAGGCTTCCGACCGTGGATGGAGAAGGTCCCTTCCGGAGAAGAACCATGATCCAAGGATCCTCTGCTCTCTGTTTCTCCTTCCCAGGGGCGACGGGTATGCTAGCCCAAGTGCCCCTCCTTGGGATTGATTTCTGACATCTCGACGGCGGGTTTTCTAGTGAAACCGCCATCGGAGGCTGCTGCATGGCCTACACCATTTCGGTGAGGCTTTGAATCCGGCATCAGTAAGTTAAACTACTTCGGATCTACGACCGCCAGTGGAGGTGGTGATGGTGGTGGTGGTGGTGGTGATGATCTGCAAAATAAAGTTCCGTCCGAAGTCCGTGATGGTGGCTCCGGCAAAATCCTCCGACGATCAAATCAGCTCTTCTGACCAACAGAAATGGAGTGCTCAGGAAAGAATTCGACAGAATTTCGAAAAGGAGAAGAGAGCTGAGAGAAAACATATCTGAAGGATCCCTTTTTATAGATAGAGACTGTAGCGGATTGATAGTGACAGCTGCAGCCGTCTGATAGCGTGCCGCTCGGGTGAAGTCTATCACAGAGAGGAGTGCCACCTGTAGCACCACCCATAACAGATTGATGGCGACAGCCATAGCTGTCTGGTACTGAGCCGCTCGGGGCCACGTGGGATTCGGTACGGAGAGGGAGGTCATCAGATTGATAATGACCGTTTGTTGAGATTCAATAATCGAAGTTCGGAGGAAGCAGGCGTTGGTCGGTGAAGAACTTCGACATACATCAATTTTAGAGGAGTTCAGACTCCTAAAGGGGATACGGCTAGAGGAGATCATCCGGGAGGAGCGCTAGCTGAAATCTGGAAGCAATCCGCTGGAGAAATCTGACTAAAGGAGAAGTCCTGGAGGAGTTCGGTCGCTGGAGGAGTTCGACCGCTGGAAGAGTTCGGAAGGAGTTCGACTCATGTATACATCCGTCTGAAGGAGAGATCCAAAAGGAATTCAACGACTGAAGGAGTTCGGCTAATATTTGGCCGCTGGAGGAGAATTCCCGATCGAAGCTCTTCTGTGATTGCCCTAGGCCAAGCATCATATTGGACTTCAGCGGGAGCGGGGTATATCCCCAATAATACACAATCACATACATGAAGCACCGCCCGGTCATCCAAGTTTATCCAAAGGCTCAGATGTTTCTTTGCTTGCCTTTTGTAGACTCAAAATCTATTGCAATCCCCATCACTAGCCAATCAGAAATTTGTCATTCATTCAATATTTCATCTACCATCCACTAGTGCACAATGGAAACAAATAGGAAGGAATAAGAATAATAAGCGACAATAAGACCAGTCAAACTAATACAGCAGCACCACACAAACTTTTAGCTAGCACAAGTAGACATAACCAGATTTAGCCCAAAACTCAAGATTTCCCAGAAAACCACAGATAATAACTGAGAGTTGCAGCTTCCCATGTCTATCAAGCAAATAGAACATTGGCATAGGCTGGACTCATGCTTCCAAATGCAGCAACAGAGACTGAGACATGCCACAGGGTTGACTCCTTAAAAAGCAAGATCCCAATGCTTGAATGTTGAAACCCTCTGGCTAGGTGAAGCTCCATCACTTTTTGGAAGCTTTCCTAGAAAAGCACAGCAAAAAAAGGCAGCCAAAACAGAGACCAGCTTCCCTTCCATAGGTGAAAAGGTGGCTTCTAGGAGAAGCTAACATGAGGTCAAACTTTTCACTGAACTCCCCTCCAACAACAAATAATTGCAAAGCACCCCAAATTTACACCTCACATTTTGGTACTATCTCAAGAGATGGACTGGCACTCAAAAATATTCTACATATGGCAACTGAACCTGATCAATGCCATCACCCAAAATAACAAAACTACTCCTAATCACAAACTGAATTTTGGAGGCACCCAGAGTACTAATTACACCAAAATATCTCACCAAGCTAAAAAGAGCTCAACTCGGCCCAAGCATTTGCCTTGAAAGCCCAACATAAGTCTTCATCTAGCTTCATGAACTCTTCTTCCGTAAGTGCTGTCCATAAGTGGCATGTTTTTCAACTTAACTAAGAATCTGTAAGTGTCATTCTGAGTGTTGACTACACATATCTTCCACTCTATTTCTTCTTTCTTTCCTGAAATAAGCTGTTTCTTGTCACCATACTGGGAGTCTCCAAAATCTTTCCTAAAAGAAATTTGGAATACCACATAACTCAATATAGAGAGTCGCCTAAAACGGTCAAAAATCAAATCTTAATGAATTCACATGGAGAGTCACCAAAAACGGACAAAAATCTGACCTTAATTATGACATGACTTGTCAAACCCAAAATATACCTTAGGACTCTTTCACACCAATTTCACTTAAAATAGTACCCTGAAACCAACTTCAAAAAATGCCAAAGAAAAACATTCAAAAATATATAAAAAATTTTGTCCTCGTTCTCTTTCACTATGGAAGATCGCATCCATGCAATAACTTGAATGGTGCCCACACACAATCTTCACTGTTGGATCTCTAGAAATTGATGGAGTCCCACAAGCAATCTTGAAATCAAAAGATTGGATGACAACTCTGGCGCATCTTAATCCACCATTTGAAGGCTCCCAATCAGCTAGCGCACCCTATAACACGAGGAACCATGGAAATTGGCGAAGAATGGGTCATTATAGCAATGATCTGAATATTAATCACCATGTAAGAAGTAATTTTGCTTTCAATAATCAAAATTTATGGATGCTCCTTTGATGGCACCATAATTTGATAAACTTGTTGAAAATCCCCTTGTGGGTTGATAGGATCGCTGTTGAGTTATTCTTCCATCAAATCATTATTTGCTTGATCTTCGCATGATAAATCCTCAGTTTTTGGCTCTTCTTGCAACCAGCAGCGGCTTGTGATGGAAAATCTGCTTCGGAACCTCTAAGTGATTAGAAGCTATAGTAAACGAAATCATATCAATGTGATGCACAACACCTTGGGCTTTTACAAGTGCTTGCCACAAATCCTTTGTTGCTGCAAGATCATTTTTGGTAGATATCATATCATAATGCATCTTCCCAAACACCTTTTTTCTCATATTTGATATGTTGATGAAAGGCACCAAACCTGAAACTAACTCTTTGCTTGCTAACATGATGATGAGAGAACAAGGATACAAAGAAGATCAAGAGAAAGAAGGGAAGAAAGAATAGGACCCTTTAGCTCCAATACCAAATTGATGTAGGACAAACTAATAATTGCCTACATATGCATGGATGATCCCATGGATGAGTTTTTTCTAGGTTTCCAGAGATAAGGCAGAAAGGGAAATTTGGCTCTAATGGTCAAATAAACTTTTCCTGGATTTTGGTGACACAGAAGGATAGGAGGAACAATACTTTAATGATTTTTAGGCTAGATAAGAATGTTCACCCTTGACTTATAAGAGAAAATCAGCAAACAGTGCATGCAATCTTTTTAAACAGAAAACTATATGAGATTGTTGAAGATGAAATTAGAGAAAGAACTGATATTAGCTTAGGAGGGTAAAAAATAATAGAATAGGGAAGAAGAAGTAGAAGAGACAGAGGGACAGAAGTAGCCCAACCTGGCCAATCAGAAATCTGTCATTTATTCAATAATTTTACCTACCATCCACTAGAGGTCAGCCATCAAGCCTTTTTACAGATTTTATATAACTTGGTTTTCAAGTAAAGCATGACACTTAATGACTAAGAAACAAATTTCCAGAAATTTTCATAAAAAAAGAAAAATTACAAATACCACATAACTCGATATAGAAAGACCCCTAAAACATTCAAAAATCAAATCCTAATGATTTCATAACTTATCTTAATCGAATATATACCTGAGATAGGATGTTTGTGCACCGATTTCACTTAAAATAGGGCTTCTAAAACCAACGCCAAAATACAAAAGTATATTTTTTTTGTCCTTTATTAACCTGTGCCCATGACACAAATCTTTCAAGAGGAGCCCCCAAATATGGCTACTCAATGTAAGAAAAGAGACAACATCTTGACCAAGCTTTTCGGATGTTCTATACAGTGAACAACACTTTATTTGTTCCATGCAGGGAACGGGATTCATTCTTCAAACTGAAGAATTTAGTGCTTCTTTTACTTGTTCTGCATCATATTTAACTGATTATTTGCTCATCCAAATTTATATTACCAGAGCAAAATTGAGTACAGAGTGAACGAACAGTCCTTATTCTATCATTGCTTCCAGGATGTCCATAATAAGTACCATGTCAGTTAAATTACACAATGAAAATAAACTATGACAAGTAGCAAGATAATAACCCCATCTAAGCAACAATTTTAGAATCCACAGAAATTAAGAAACTGAAAAAGTATAGAAAACTACCTGAGAGATCATTCCAATTACAATAAGTCGTCCATAAACACCTAGAGCATTTAAGGATAGATCAAACATTTCTCCACCAACAGATTCATATATGATATCAACACCTTTTGGAAATTCTTTCTTCAGCACCTGAAGCAGATGAATGTTCCAGTCATAACTGTTATTACAAACAATAGAACCTGGTTGTGGGTAACAAAATATCAATAACATGGTGTTAATAATTTTCATGAGCAAAGCTACTTTCAGATTAGAACTTAGGAGAACACTCATGTTAACCACCTAACGAGAAATTTACAAACTACAAAAGGTGTACTTTGTTTTTGTGATGAAGGTGAAATATAGTAAACGTGTGAAAAATAAAAACTGAAAACACATGTTGTAAGGGTTCCTTTGAAAAAAAAAAAAGAAGCCTTACCTTGTTATACAGTATGTTCCACAGTTCAAAAATTACAGAATCAAGAACTACAGAAGATGAATTTTTATACCTATAAATTATAATAACATAGAATGTGTGTGAGGGAAGTGAAAGAGTTGCAACAGTGGAAATCAAATTTTAGAGTAGAACTCGGAGAAATCCTGTCCTTAACAATCCACCATGTTTCAACTGTCATAAGTTAACAGGATGATGTGACACTCCTATAATTTTCAACGTATTTGACGATGAATGGAAGGATCAATAGAGCACGGCTACCAGTAAACAGCTGCATATATATAGCAAATTATAGGTTGTGGAGAGCCTTCAGTCAAAGAAAAATTTGCTATCAGCTCTCCACAACCTATAAACAGCTGCATATATATGACCATTTTATAGCCCTAGAAACAAGCTTATGCTAAAATTCTCTAGAAAGAAAAAGAAACTAGCTAGCATTAATCATGCCTATTATTATGTTTCTATTTTAGATTCATTCTTTTTATTATCATATGTTTCATCTATGAAAAGCCTTAGCCTTTTGTATCTTAAAAATGGTTTCAACTTTCAAGTGTCAGCCATGCTAGTCTGTGCTGGCCGGCACATATCGTGCTAAACTAGTGCTGGAAATTAGAATAGGTTGGTATGACACCTATCCAACTCTTCATACTGCTATCCTGTTTCAGGATGCTCATATCTTCAAATACATAATGATATATTTTAAATTTAAGAATGCATGTTAACATCCATTTCACAGAAAATAATGGGAATACCATGTTAAGCAACCTTAAAGGACACATTACTGTCAACAGCCTATGAGATTACGCATCATCCATACAATTTAGAGGGCAATAAAGTCTGTTTAAAGTGTAAAAAAAAAAAAAATCCAAATTACAATATAAAGAAATACATAGCAATGAATCAGATGTACCGTTGCTATATGCACCGCAAGTCACTGAGACAAGTGCATCCCTTTTAAGTATGTTACTAAGTTAATGCTAAACAGCATAACAAACAATTTTGAAAAATCAGATGAATAAATTAGATGCCTTTTAATGGTGTCAGTACAAGAACAGATGATGCTAATGAGTAATGACATTAGCATAACTGATGATAAGTAATATGTTTCAAATCAAACATTCTACATTAACACCTTGAATGGGCCTGTGCTTGATTAATAACATCTATTTGAAACAGGGCTCATGTTACATGAATATGAAAAATGAAGTTAAAGATATACCAGTAAACAGATATTGATTCCAGTGAACAATGTTATAGTAAGCCTTAGATATTTTCAGATGCCACTATTGGAGGGCAAAACACATTAAAACAGTAACTCTATCAGCAGAAAGAAGGACCAAACCTTCCCATAAAACAATGAAAATCCAATTAATTATCGATCTTCAATAGAAAATTATAACTATTCATGAACATGTTGTAGGAAATGAAACTAAAGAAGACAGAACAACAACTTCAAAGATGTAAGAGACATACAGCTTTTATATTTTCCTTCTTATAATCTATAACACGATCAACCCCTAAAGACCTCAAAAGTGCAGCTTTTTTTTCACCTCCACATGTTGCAACCACCTTGTTTCCTGCCAATTTTGCAAGCTAACACAACACATTGAAGATAATTTAGGAGCCATAAAGTCACATAAAACTGGCATGTGAACTAAGCTATTCCATACACATTTCAAATAAGATATCAAAAATTCCTAGCTATATGGAATAGTTCTCCATGAAGCTTCCAACACCCATTTTACCTTTTACACTGCCAGAATAATATAAAAATATTTGATCAATTATATATATTTATATCTAATAATTGAACTCATTTTTGAAAGGAAAACAGAATAAATTCTGAAATATAAAATGGAAAAGCCAAGGTTCACTGTATCAGCACCAGAGCTCGAACCAGTTGGCTAGCGATACAGTTTAGTATGCCCCTATACCGTTCCATACTGGGCTCAAACCAACAGTACAGGGTGGAGGGAGAAGGAAAGATAGGAAAAAAGAGAGGGGAGGGAAGGAGGGGAAGAAGAAGAGAGAACCTCCAGAGGCCCACCGAGGCCACTGTAGGACTATTGTGCTTGTTGGAGGGCCGGCAAGGAGGGTGGAGGGAGAAGGAAAGAGAGGAAAAGAGAGAGGGGGAGTAAAGGAGAGAAGAGAGAAAGAAAGAGCCTCTCGAGGCCTCCAAGGCTGCCAGAGGACCGAAGTTGGCTGATCGAAACAAGGGCAAAAGCCCTTGTTTCGTGTCTTCTTCTTTTTTTTGGATGGGGGGAAGGATATCGGTGTTAATATCAAGTGAAGTTAGCAACGGCCGATATCTCCCCCCCCCCTCCAAAAAAAAAGAAAGACACAAGGGCTTCTGCCATTTTTTTGATCAGCCACCTCTAGCCCTCTAGCAGCCTCGGTGGGCCTCCAGAGGCTCTCTCTCCCTCTGCCCTCTCCTTTCCTCCCCATCTCTCATTCTCTATCTCTTTCTTTTCCTCTTTCCTTCTCCCTCCCCTCCTCATCAGTATCTCATTTTGAATGCTGGAACCAGCATTCTCAAAACCATCCCGAACCAGACGGTTCGTCACGTGCCGAACTAGACCGACTGGGAATCGAGATGGTTCCGACGGAGAAAACGGAACATGCTAATGCCAGGGAAGAAAGAGAGAAAAATAGAGGTAGAGAGAGGAGAGGGAGAGGCTGTCGGAAGCCGACGGTGGCCTTCTGCGGCCAACGAAGGGTGGTGAAAGCTGTCGCGGCTCGGTTCGCCCGATGGAGCTGCCGCAACAAGCAAGAAAGAGAGAGAAAGAGAGAAAAGGGGGAGACCACCGGAGATGGGAGGATAGGATAGCGGAGAGGCCGCCGGAGGTCTTTGGGTGGCCACCGTAGTCGTCAGGCGACGGAAGTAGTGCGGGAGGAGTCGCGGATACAGTGGGTGTCAGCCATTTTTTAAAGAGAGACGAACAGTGAAGCTGGCACTTGGTTTGTCGGCTTCACTATTTTAGATTTTTTTTAAAACAAATTTACAAATAGTGAAGTCGACACTCGATTTGCCAACTTCACTATTTTAAACAATTTTTTAAAGAAAACTCAGAAACAGTGAAGCTGGCAAACCCATTGCAGGCTTCACTGTTATCGGACATTTTTTAAATAGCCCGTGAAATAGGGACGATCGCCTCTGTTTCACGCTACATAGCCCCAAGTGGCATCCAACCGGAGGCCCTCCAGCGGCCTCTCCGACGGACCCCCCTCTCTCTTTCTCTTCCTCTCTCTCTTCTCCCTCTGTCAGTTCGCGTCGGTTCATTCCGGTACAAAACCGTACCAGACCATGCCGCCAGCCGATCGGAACGGCCACCGATATCGGAACTGAGAACCTTGGCCAGAACCATCCCAAACCGCTGCCAGAATGGTTAGGCATGCCCCAAACCAGATGATTTAGGACGGCTCCACCTTGCTTGGGAAAAGCAATTTGAAAATAAGACTACACAAATAAACGAAATAACTAGTACTTTCTACAAATATGATCATAGAATTTACCTTGATTTAGATAGAATTGAAGAATACGATCAAATCAAAATACCACCTAAAAATGGATAAAAACATTGTAGGGTTCAAATCCAAAACAGAAACATCTTTGCTTCCATATTTTATGCCTGCATTACAAACAAAAGCCAAACGCACCTTTGAATTCTTTTTCCCCTTTTCCCTCAAAAACATTTAGATGCAAAGTACCTCTTGATTAAAATAGCAGACAAAGTGTTTGGAACAATTAAGGATAGCCTGAACTTTTATTAAGGCTGATTTGCATGTAGAATACCACATATCCTTTAAAGGAGTTATTAACAAAAGATAAACACAATAGATTGCTAAATTGTAGGATAAAATTAATTTGCTTGAAGCATTTTTCACAAGAACAAGAACATAATTCAAATCATGAAATTGCTCCTAAACTCATCTAAGTCAAATAAAAATTGTCATCGTAAATGTAAAAGTTTTGGCATTAATTCACATGCTTTAGTTAGGATATGGTAGCTGTAGCAGCTGTCACATTCATGTGAGTGAACACCTTTACCAATTAGAAATGTTAATCATGAGGACTGATCATTCTCTCCAGCTCTGTGCTTATGCTACAACACTACATTGATACAACATGAATTGGTATTACAGGACAATCCTTAACCATCATTAAGTCATCAAGTTTTGACAATCTCTTATTCCATATGTGCTTACGGTTTCATTTCTTGTTCCCATTTTTCCTCGCAACCATAGCAATAGAGCAAAATGCCATGAGCAAAACTGATAATGATGTTTCAAAAGATGAAGATGGCATTTAATCAAGAATGAGAAAAATCTTGCTGTAGCTGCTGACCTGAACTGCAAACTGTCCGGTCCCACCAGCTGCTGCTGTAACTAATATTGCTTGTCCAGATTCCATTTGTCCTGCCTAGAAGTACAGCAAATACTTACATGCATGAACAGCAGGAATCAACTATATCTTGATATTTTAAATATAATAAGAAAAAAAATACTAAATCTCATGAATGCTGAGCTACATGATGATCACATAATGACCTGATACCCATTGTTTCAATCACAAACACACTGCTAGACGTTATGGAAACTCCAAATACTGATATATAAGAATGAGTAAAGTTTCTGCACAAGCACATATCCAGACCTTAAAACTTATTGCATACCTTTTCCAGAGCAATTGAAGCTGTCAAACCTGATGTTAGCATTGCTACAACCTCAGGATCTGGTCTAGGTACAGGAAGAAGATGTTTTGCAGGAACCTGCAATCAAAAGTAAGATATGTAGTAGGAGTGGTGGTTAATTAACACATTTGAAATCCTAGAAGAATGAAATAGACTGACAGAAGTAACATCAAACAAGGATAAAATTTTAAAAAAATGTAAAAGAAAAGTAGTACCATTGTGAACTCAGCATAACTTCCAAAAGTCATAAGAGCAACAGGAGTGCCAACTGTTATATGCACTGAATCACCAACAGCTGCAACTATGCCCACAGCCTGCAAGAAGATGATGTGAAGATTTGGCAAGGGAAAAGATGAAATAAATGAGCTATGCCTCTGAAAAATTAATTAGCCAGTGCCAAGATTGTCGAGCAACAGTGATCAAAATTGTTATACTAAATTCAGCAAAAATGTTCTGTTTTAACTGAAACCTTTCAATTTCAGCAGATACTCAACCTTAGGGTCATCTCTAGATCATGAACACTCATAGATAATCTGAAACGTATCATGTTTAGTTCAGCCTCACTACTGGGTACCATAAAGATCCTTTGCTGTAATGAATTTTGACTCTACCCTTTCTACTTTAACTACACTTCCACCAAAAACCATGCCACAAGGTCCTTCGTATGATGATCATGTGCTCTATTCACTCCTTAATGATATACCATTCCACATTGCTGCTTGGATCCTATGATCCACAAACTAGCTGGATCAAATGGTGTTAGGCAATCTGGCCTGAACCCCTGATCTGGATCAATTTGGATTGTAAAACTGGGACTGTACTCTAAGATCTGAAATACCAATCATGGATTCTACAATCCTTTGGAATTGGATCAAAAAACCCAAATATAGGTTGTGTTATTGCATATTAAAGTAATTAGAACATACATCATTTGCTATCTATCAATTCATTTCACTATAATAATGACTAATTCATCATTAGTAAGCTTCAAACACATAAAACAAGCAATCTCCTTAAAGTTTCATTAGTTCTTTGGTGTCTAAGACCAACAGTCAAACTTGTTTTTCTTCAATTTTCTGAAACTTAGTTCCTTGGCTTATGCACTGTTCTACCTCAGAGGATAACCAAATCAATGCATTTAATGGGCAAAACATGCTTTTGTTGGTTGTAACAAAATTTGGCATTAGGTAATTACAGAAATTGGTATTTACCCTATTTCTAAAGTAAAGAAGAAAAATCATTTTCAAGATGCTGCATAAGGTTCAAGATGTGAATAAGAAAGGGAAATCAAAAGCAGGAGGTGATTTTGTATATTAAACCTGATAATGACGATTATCATGGTGATGAAGACATTGCATTTCTTTCATTGCTTTATATGCCTATATCTATGGTTTTTCTTTCAGGTCAAATGGAGATATCCAATGTACCAATATAGTAGAGTAATACTATATTAAATAATTAAATGTGGTTTTTGGACACAGGTTGGTCGAACCATCCCAAATCCGGTGGTTCAAGCTATATCAAACTGATCCAGTCAAGAATTGGGACAGTTTGGGCGGTCAAAACAATTCGGTCCCATAAATACCGCCTGAGCCCCCTCCCTCTTGTGACCTCTTCTACTGTTCAACATCTCTCTCTCTCTCTCTCTCTCTCTCTCTCTCTCTCTCTCTCTCTCTCTCTCTCTCTCTCTCTCTCTCTCTCTCCCCCTCCCCCCCCCATCCCTCTTTCTCCTCTCTTCTCTCCCCACCCCCAATTCTCCTTGGGTTAGGGTTTTCTCTCCTCCCTCTCCCTCCTCGCTCTCCCTATTTCAATACAACCCGGCACGGTATAGTACAGACTGAATATCATACCAAACCAATTGCCAACTGGTACAAGCCATGTTAGCGATCCGGCAAATCTTACTTAGGCATGCCATATATAGGTATATGGTCGTTAAGATATAAGGTTTTTATGTTCAATGTAATGGTTTCTTAATAACTGCTACTTTGATCTACGAACAAATCATAGAGTTGCTTGGACACAGACATGAGAATAAGATTCAAACACATATCCAAGTGTCTAATTTGATGATAGAAAAGGAGATATGGCAATAGATAAAAAATAATTGTAACTAGATTACATATCAACTTTTTAAAAATATAGAGTAGAAAACATTAAAAGACATTATCTATTAAGGTGTTGTTGGGTGCATGTTTCTCATCCAAGCTCCAAAATGAGCTCAAGGATACAGGAAAATAATAGCTTAGAAAGTTATTTTAGTTGTCCACATCCTTGTCTATGACTAGAGACTGAAAGTAAGATATGCCTACTCACCAATGTCATTATGGTGGGTCATTGGGAAGGTCAACACTCCATTGTTCTTTGGAAAATGCAACTACAAAATTAAATAACCACAACTCTGATACATATCCAGCTTATGGATATGTATCCAACACGTAGTTGGAAGTGAGTCTCCAGGTGACATATATCATGCTTTTCAACTTTTCATGTTGTTCTACCTCTTTGTTCGATGTTCAAAATAAATCAAAAAGAAGTTCATGATCTACGATTAAGTATTTAAATCTTAATCCAATCTGATCTCACTCCCTATCTGTTTTATGATAACACTAGTGTTGTATCTAAACTATACGACATAGATCGATTGTCATATGACTAGTCATATCATTTTTCTTTTTTAATGTCAATAGCACTTGTGATCATGTAGCACTCCAAAGGAACCACTCCTAATCCACCATACTACAAACAAAGGTAAGCCAAACCAATCAGTTCAAGGCATACCAAACTAGACTAGTCAGTTACCAACACAATTCACCCCTAACAAATGGCTTATTGCATCTCTCTCTCTAGTTCGAAGCCAGCTAGCATCCCTGCAAAGCCTCCATGAGTTTCACCCTCTTTCAAGGTCCATATCATTAGATCTAGAACCAAGGTTTACCATCTCCATACTAGACCCCATACTAAGAAAATCCTATTAGACTATTGTTACACAATTTGATACAGTATGGTAGTATCGATACCGAGCAGTACGGCATACCAGTATGGTATCGATATGGTAAGATACGCCTGTATCGGATGATATAGCAAACCATGTCTAGAACCCTTGAAGTTCATCAACGGATCCGGTCTTTCTCTCTCCCTCTTTCTTGAGGTCCCCATCATTGGATCTAGAGCTCTCGAAGCTCCCTATCAACTCTAGTTCTCTTCCCGTCTCTCCCTCTATCTCCAATTCTCTCTCCCTCCCTATCCTCCTTCCTCTCAACTCTCTCCCTCCCCCTCCCTCTCTTCTCAAAGCTCCCCATTGACAGGGCCTCTTCCCCTCTCTCTCCCTCTCACACCCTTCCTCTCCTTGCTCTCCCTCTTCTCCCTCTCCCTTCCTCTACTTTTTCAACACACCCTAGCATGGTATGGTATGAACCTATACCATACCGAACCGGTTGTCAATCAACACAGGACCTAGTATCGGTTTGGTGAACTTTGATTCAAACTTTATCAATCTTATCTATTTATCACTTTTTTAATTAACAGGATCAAGATAACAAAAATAGCTTTCTCTAGACAATCTCCACCCTTGGTTGCAGAACTAGAATCCACATATACCCAAGGTTTTACATCCCAATTTCCCATTTATATGAGAAAATGGGGCCAAGACAGGTTCAAGTTGCCTAAACCCATCCGCACAAGGAAAGAAGAAGAAAGAGACAAGAAGGAAGAAATGATGAAGAAAAGGAAAAAGTCAAAGGAAAGGAAAAAAAATGAAAAAAAGGGAGAAGAAAAGGAAAGGAAAAAAAATGAAAAAAAAGGAAGAAGAAAACAAAGGAAAGAAAGGAAAAAAGAAAAACAAAAATAAAAAAGGAAAGAAGAGGAGAAAGACAAAGGACATCTACCAAGATGCATGATCGAGACTATTGCCGGGATGGGACAAGATGGTAGTGTCGCATTCCGTGGAGAACCCAAGACACCTCTATCCTATAGGATTTAAAACCTTGCATATACCAACTATATTTGTAGTTACATAGTTCACTTTGGTAGGATTATTCCTTTAGACTTTGTCAGTACAATCTGTCCCACAATTTCATTGCAACGTTCACTGCTTGCCAGCCTCATCAACTATTTTATATAGAAATAGCAAGCATACAATTTCTATAGAGCTCAAGGTAGACAGAATGCTACTGGAACCACCCTATTCTTCCATCCATATTATTACCACATTAGTACTTTGCAGCATTAAATCTGAATATTAGTAATAGCAGCAGCATGTCTGCTAAAATTGTATCAAATAGCCTATGAACAACAACCAACAGCATACAACCAACAGATGAAAATCAGAAAGTCTGCCTACAGTATCCATCCATCATGATGGTTGGAGGATGGATGGATGGATGATTCATGCATGCATGCATACATATATATATATATATGTTACACATACATCAATTTTGCCTCGTTGATAAATTTTGGTGGTAGTAGAAAGTTCATATCCTGATCACAAGGGCTTCGTGGGGCAATACTTTTCAGGAATAGCAATGACTTCAGGTATGTCTACAATTAGATGCAAAGACATTGTCGTTGGATATAGATTAAGATTGTTAAAGAAATAGAAATTTTGCAATAGCAATATGACTCCTTTAGAGAGAGAGAGAGAGATTAACTGGGCTACATTTGAGTAGATCTCTACTCAAATCTGGTCAAATCTATATTGGATGATAGGGATCCCACATTGATCAACTACTTATACACCAAAAATCATATGATTTGGAGATCCCTAACCCATGCATCAATTGGTCAAAAATATTGGATAGTTTAACTAACATGAAATAAAAAATAAATGCTTTTTTTGACAAAAACACAAGAACAAGAATATGGAGAAGATTTGGGATGCCAAAAAAATGCCCTATCCTCTTGGGATCAGAGAACCTCTTTATATAGATCTTCCATAGGTAAAAATTGTAATTCAGCCTATACAAACAGCTATACAAAATAGGATAATCAAGAATATACTACAACCCCAAAGATAGTAATACAGCCTATACAAATACAACCTACTTTTAGATCCCTGCTGATAAGGTATACTTGGATTTTGCTATATTTAGATTCCTACTGACACTCCCCCTCAAATTGATGCTGGGAAATCTTTCAGCATCAATTTGCTACTGATAAACTTATGCCGATCAAAGGAGAAAGCCTTCGTGATAATATCAGCAATCTGTTCTTTGGAGGGCAAGTAGACAAGAGTAATAATTTTTCTCTCAAGAACATCACGAATGTAGTGACAATCAATTTCAACATATTTTGTGCGCTCATGTAAGACTGGATTTTTAGCAATGCGAATAGCACTAGTATTATCAGCATGTAAGGGAGTAGGTTCATTGCAAGGGAAACCCAACTCCAAGAGTAATCCTCTTAACCAGGTGACTTCAGAACATGCAGCAGACATTGCGCGATATTCAGCTTCAGTGGATGATCGAGAAACCCGATCTTGCTTCTTGCATTTCCATAAAATCAAGCCCTGTCCTAAAAAGACAAACCAACTAGTAATAGACCTCCTAATGTTGGGGCAAGCTACCCAATCGACATCAGCATATGCAGACAAGGATAGGGAGGCCCCAGAAGAAAAGAACAGCCCTCAGTTAGGAGTACCCTTGAGGTAGTGGAGAATACGATGAACAGCAGCAAGATGTATATGCCGAGGAGCGGTCATAAATTGACACCCAGTATTTACAGCATAGGCAATGTCTGGGCGAGTAAAACTGAGATAAATGAGGCTCCCAACCAGTTTGCGATAATAGGTAGGATCATCAAGTAGATTGCCATCTTCACTCCGAAGTTTGAGATTTACTTCCATAGGTGTGGCAAAAATGGGACTGTTCTGAAGCTGAGCAAGAGATATTAGATCATGCAAATATTTCTGTTGAGTCAAATGTATGCCTTTTTCGGTGCGATGAGCTTCAACACCTAAAAAATAATTAAAATACCCAAGGTCTTTCATTTGAAATGACCGATGCAGTGTAGCTTTGATGTGCTGTATTCCAAGAGTATCATCACCTGAGATCAATATATCATCAACATATACTACAATAAGAGTAAGACCATGAGGAGACCTTTGCAAGAAAAGGGATGAATCTTGTTTGCTCTGTTGAAATCCTGCCTTCCGAATGGTATGTCGCAACTTAGTAAACCATGCCCGTGGTGCTTGTTTGAGCCCATAGAGTGATCTCCTCAATCGACAAATCAAGTCTTGTGATAGCAAAGACAATCCTGGTGGTGGTTTTATAAAAACTTTCTCATGTAGATCTCCATTCAAGAAAGCATTCTTGACGTCCATTTGAAATAGAGGCCAAGATTTTGATGCAGCCAATGCAACAAGAGTTCGAACAGTTGTCATTTTAGCCACAGGGGCAAAATTATCTTGATAATCATTTCCATATTCTTGACGATTCCCCAAGGCAACCAATCGAGCCTTGTAGCACTCCAAGGATCCATCAGATTTCATTTTGATAGTATAAATCCATTTACATCCTATGGGCTTGATGCCAGATGGACAGGAAATGAGATCCAATGTGTTGGTTTTGACCAAAGCATCTAACTCCTCTGCCATAGCCTGTCGGCAACACTCATGCTTCACAGCCTGAGAGTATGTACTGGGAATGGGAATTGTGGACAGGGTGGAGAGAAATGATGTTTCTGTAGAAGTGGATGGAAAGCCATAGCGGTCAAGTGGGCGAGTGGGGCGAGTGGATCTCCTAATATTGGGAAGTGAAGAAAATTTAGAGACCGATTTAGGTTCAGGATCAGGGTCCATAGTAGGGCTAAGAGGTTCAGCTTGACCAGCACCTGTGGCATTAGGAATAACTGGTTCAGTGGGTTTATCCCTTCGCTTGTAGACCATCCCATGTTTGAATTTGCTGGAGGAATCTGCCTCATGAGTTATGTCAAATAAATGTACAATGGAGGAAGAGACTTGGGGAGATAAGGACGGGTGGTGGGAATAGAAAAAATATTCATAAAAAAATACGACATTCGGGGACACTCGAATATGTTAACTATGAGGATCATAACATCAAAACCCCTTTTGATTCACTGCATAACCCAAGAATACACGGTGAGCAGCTTGAGCAGAAATTTTATGACGTTTAAGAGGAGGAAGATGAACAAAACAAAGACAACCAAAAGGATGAAGACTTCTGTAATTTGGTTGTTCTTTAAAAAGTTTAAAATAGGGACTGACATTCTCTAATTTTTTCGAGATATGACGATTAATCAAAAACACAGCAGTCCTCATAGCCTCATCCCAAAACGTTGGAGGTACTGCAGCATCAAGGAGCGGGGTGCGAGCGACATCAAGAATGTGTCTATGTTTTCTCTTAGCAAGACCATTTTGCTGAGGAGTATAGGGGCAAGATCGTTGAGAGGTTATTCTTTTGTCTTGAAGAAATAATTAAAACTGATTTGACATATACTCTCCCCCTGAATCAGATCGTAAGGTCATTACACGTTTGTCAAAACGAGTTTCAACCATGGACATAAAAGCTTTGAAATAAGACAACACATCAGATTTTGCACGCAAGAAGTAGATCCAAGTGAACCTACTAAAGTCATCAATGAATATGACAAAATATTTGTAACCAGAAGAGGATATAATGGGTGCCAAACCCCAAACATCAGAATGTATAAGTTCAAAAGATGATTGCGATACACGATTGCTCAAAAAAAATGGAAGAGTTTTGCTCTTCCCTTGGCAACAACTAAAACAAGGAGATTGCTTTGGAATTTCAGATTTATTATGAATCAAACTTTTCTTGAACATTAACAACAATTTATTTGAATTTGGATATCCTAATCTACGATGCCAAAGTAGCCATTTATTGGACACAACTTCATGAGATGCAGACAAACCAGAGGGTTGCGGGAAGATGTGATCCATAGTGAAGAGACGCCCATGCCTACTCCCTTTTTCGATCACTGTCCCTGAGTTTAGGTCCTGAATAATGCAGCCAAAAGGAGAGAAGGTTACATTGCAATGATTGTCTACAAGCTGAAATTCCCATAGCAGACAAGGCAGACTGAATCATAGCTTGAATTGATTCAGTAGTGATTAAGTGATTACCAGCAGGTGTGGCAAGAGGAGAAGATTTTTCAGCTAAACCAACCATGGTGTGGTATGCCTTACCTCCTTTGTTCTGAGGTCTCCGCCTACATTCAATCAAGATGTGGCCTCCCTTCCTACAATACCTGCAGAATTTCTCCTTACAATCTCGAGCAATGTGTCCATATTTTTGGCATGAATAGCATTGTAACTGCTGGCTATCTTTAGTTCTAGGTTGCTCCCTAGACAGAAAGACAAGATCTGAATTATTTACAGCCTTAGAATTATCAGCAGTTCCTTGTGAGAGAAGCCGTTGTTCTTCATGAAGAACCTCATGAAAGCACTCATCTAGATCAGGTACTGGTTTTTGATTCATCAAATTTCCTCTAACAATCTCAAAATTAGATCTTATCTTCATGAGAAAATGATCTCTCATATTTTTGGCTTGCAAAGTTTGAATCGTCACCAAATCTTCAGTAGGAACAGTTTTATATATGATAGAGTTGTATTCCAACCACAAGTTTATAAAACCAGAACAATATTCCTGAACAGTCTTTGTACCCTGAGTATATTCACCAATCTCCATCCCAAGATTGTATTTCCTAGAATCATTGTCTTGATGATATAACTTCTTCAAAAAACTCCACATGCTTGCAGCAGTGGTGTGTGCCCAAAGATTTATTCCAATTTGAGGTTCAACAGAACTCACAATCCAACTCATTACTTTTGCATTGTTTTTCCTCCATTCTTTCGCTTCTTTTTCATTTCCTTTGATTTCCTTAGGCCGGTCTTCCCTTCCATCAACAAAACCCCAAAGTTCGTGACCCATAATAAAACATCTTAAATGAAACTCCCACAAAAAATAATTTTTCCCATTAAAACACACAGGAAGTGCAGTAGTTTTGGTGTTGGCATCCATCAAGAATAGAGATTTCAAAAGTTAAAGAGATCAAACAGGAATAGCCCAACAAACCTCTGATTCCCACGATCTCAAGATGCTGCAGAAGAATCCTTGAATGAGGGCAGCGGATTCCAGAAAGCCCTCGGCGGCAGTTTCAGAACCCCTTGGCTCTGATACCATGACAAAAACACAAGAACAAGAATATGGAGAAGATTTGGGATGCCAAAAAATGCCGTCCTCTTGGGATCAGAGAGCCTCTTTATATAGATCTTCCATAGGTAAAAATAGTAATTCAGCCTATACAAACAGCTATACAAAACAGGATAATCAAGAATATACTACAACCCCAAAGATAGTAATACAGCCTATACAAATATAGCCTATTTTTACATTCCTGCTTGCTATATTTAGATCCCTGCTGATAAGGTAATTCAGCCTATACAAACAGCTATACAAAATAGGATAATCCAGAATATACTATAGCCCCAAAGATAATAATACAGCCTATACAAATACAACCTATTTTTAGATCCCTACTGATAAGGTATACTTGGATTTTGCTATATTTAGATTCCTGCTGATATTTTTCACCACTTGATCCATAAGCTAGGGGTCTCTAAATCATTTGATTTTTTGTGTATAAGCAACTTCGATGTAGTAAATCACATTCAATGACTCAGATTATAGATGAGGGACCCTCATCATCAAATTGTATCTGAATGGAAATCCACTTAAGTATAACCAAGTCAATATCCTCTCTCTCTCTATATATATATATATAGAGGTAGACTGGACTCCGATCGACCAAAGCCCAGCCTACATCCGGTCAGATCTCCGACCATTCGATCAACATGCATCTTGAAACGCGTGCCTGAAAAGGCGTGCCCACTGAAAAAAATAAGCGAGCGTGCGCCTGAAAGAAATTCAAAAAAAAAAAGCCTATTGTTGCCTAAAAAAACAAAAAAAACCCTAAAAAAAACTAGAAAAAAAATTTAGAAAAAAAAATCTGAAAAAAATCAGAAAAGAAATTCAAAAAAAAACCGCCCTGAAGGCGCCTACATTAAATGTAGGCGCTTTTTGTTTTTGTTTTTTTCTTTCTATTTTTTATATTTTTTTAATTAAAAAAGTCTTAGAAGAAGAAGGAAAAAAGAGAGGGGGGGGGAAGGCGCCTGCATAATGAATATAGGTGCCTACATTCATTATGTAGGCGCCTTCCCTCTCCCTTTTTTTTCCCTTTTCTTCTCTTTTCTTTAGTCTTTTTTCATGTTCAGATTTTTTTTTTCTGAATTTTTTTCAAAAATTTTTTTTTAGTTTTTTTTTCAGGTTCAGGCTTTTCTTCTGATTTTTTTCAGGTTCAGACTTTTTTCTAAAAGTTTTTTCAGATTCAGAAATTTTTTCATGCGCTCGCTTTTTTTAGCCGAGCGCATCTTTTCAAGTGCATGCACATAGATGCGCGCTATTCCAATGGTCGAGGATCCGACCGGATATGGACTGAGATCCGATCGACCAGAGCCCAGTCTACCTATATATATAATGTTTGTATACAATGCTATTGAGAGATTTTTTCGGTACAGGAAAATTTCTATATTAATGTAGACACGTTAACATGGTCCATGTACAACATCAAGCAATGTAAGAGCGAACAAACATAAGATAGTGGCAGACAAAACCTGAAATGCTTAGGTGCCACAGCTTGCGCACACCATCATCCCATCATGCCTTTTAGTTAAATAATTTTTATTACTTGGAAACTAAAGCCTCTAGAAATCAATTGACAGTTGACATATGCAAAATTGGAAGCATGTCTAAGATGTGCAACCAGCACAGGCATGACATACAAATCCAAGTTTCAAAATCCAATTCTGGACTAGAATCAGTTGGTTAGGAATCGGGTCCACACAGTAATGGGACAAAACTGTACGAACACTTGGATTGGTCTAGCGTCCTAGTAATTCACTTGGATGCTAATACTGTTTGTTTTTTCCTACTTGTTCCTCTTGTTTGTTGTTTTCAGTTGTTGTTTAGATGCCTCTTAAGGTTTGTTAAGGTCATAATTTAGGATCAAGGAGGTTTTTGAGCCCATGATCAGATTTATGATGTTGGTTCTAACAACCTTCACTTTTTTAGCTTTTTCTTTTTTTACACATTTATTTGGAATAGTAAATGCTACTTGCGATAGGTTTTCTCCATCTTTTGTTTCTTAGGGAAAAGAGAAGACATCAGGCACCTCTTTCTGATGCATCTTGGTTGACATCGATGAGTTCTGGCCAGTGATCACCAGCCTAATTTGTACCAGATTGCCAAGCAATACCAAACAGGGCAACTTGTTTTTCCATATAATGTGGTCCTACACCTGTCCCAAGACCCAGCATCTCACTGATCTGATCCAGGACAGTTGATATGGACTTATATAGAGCATGATTTTGATTCTTGATAGTTGATACTAATGATTTTTGGGAAAACTATATATTTTAGTGCACAGCCCCCTCCCCACCCTAACACCCACATGCACCAAAGTGGGGAAATGGAGGTACAAAGATCAACAAATTAACCAGATCAAGACAAGTATTACATGGAAAAGAATACATTTATAAAAATCCTAAAGGACAAAAGCATTAATATGAGGCCAGGAGAACAAAAAGAAAAATTCTGGAACAATTTGAACATTTAGTAGGCTTGATAAAAGAAAATAATTTAGAAGTTACATGAAGAAAAAGGAATAGAAAATGACACACAAAACATTGCAATTATAGTGCATGACTAATATATTGTAAAGTAAATATCTTTAATATTAATGAGTTTGATGCTACGGCATCAACAAACAATTGCAGATGTAATGTAAACAAGTGCAAGGTGCAATAGTACAACATGTCAAAAAAAATCATATATTCATGTAGAGGTTAAGATCTTACAAACCTCAAAACCAGCATCAAATGGAAGGCGTGCAGCAACTTCATTGTTATTGCTGCCAAAATAACGCCCCGAGCTAAAATTCACCTATGATGGATGCAATTGACATTAGGCAAGAAAGTTAAGAGCCATAAAGAGCATAAAGAATCAAATAAATATTCATTGGTTTTATCTACAGCAAAACTGGTAATGTAAAATGCAAAATATCAATAACTTACATCACTGGCATTTACGCCAGCATAAATGACCTTCACAAGAGCATGCTGTGGTTTAATGGGTAAACTCAACTGAGTTCGAACAATGCTAGTAGCACTTCGGAAATTATGACTCAGAGTGTGGACAACTCTAACAACATGCAACAGAAACAAAAACATAAATGTCAATAGATAAAAACATGACTAGATAATTTGAGAATTGATAATTAATAGAAAAGGAACTAAAATGTTAATTATGGAATTTTAGGTTTAGCAGTAGAAATTAAATGAATATGAAGCAACTAATATATCAATTAACACATGGTCACAAAGATCATCCAAGAAGTATGACACATCTCAAATCAAGGTATTCCGTACCGGCCCGAACTGGCTAGTACACCCTATACCATACCATACCGGTAGGGAATCGGAATAATTCAGGCCGATTTTTTGGAAAATGATCTAAACCAGACCAAACCGGTCAGTACGGTATGGTATGGGCCGATACCGAACGGTTTGGTCCGGTATGGGGCAGTACGGCACCAGTACAAGATAGTATACACCAATATGGGGTGGTTTTATTTCTATCTTTTTTTTTTGGCCATTGGGTGAGATTTTTTTGATTTTTTTATTGGCAATAGAGGCTGTACGGTATGGTACGGGCCGGCAACTAGCACAGGTTGCGGTACTGAGTCCGCGAACCTTGTCTCAAATAGTTTTCTATTGTTCTAGATGGTTGTGGTCTTTGAGTTATTTTAAGTAAGAAATCAGTTCATCAGCTAAGAACAGTAAACTTCCCTGCAAAAAAAAAAAAGGAAAAGAAAGGAAAAAAAAGTTAAGAACCATAAACAGCATATCTTTTTGATGCATGATGAACATACTCAAGTTTCCAAGGCATAGCATTCATGCCTACACTTCTTTATATTTACACATGCCCACACAGGTCCTCTCCCCCCATTTAAGAATTGGGGTCCTCGCAAAGGAAGTGTCCAAACTAAAATAGGAACATCACAACCAACTTGTGTTCAGCCTCAAAAGGGCCCCTGCAGCATCCTCTAGATATACATGGGCATAAGCTAGGCCCACTTTGATATCATTTGTAACAACCTGGAACTTTGGCCAAAAAGAGCTGGCTTGAAAAGTCATATAACAAAAGATATAGAGGAACTCACATTTTCTCAAAAGTATGAGGTGCATCAATTTTAGAAGCTGTAGTGTACACAAAACTTCTTTTTGACTTATATAGCTGCAATAAATACTTTCTTTCTTCTGTTGGTGTAGGCCAATACTCCATGCCTCTACGTTTAGTGATCCATAGACAAGCACCAGCCTTGCTCTCATCTTTAATAAGCTCAAATGCACCTAGGTTAGGTAACATATGCAGATATATTAGAAAATATGATGGAACTCTACAACTTAAACATGAACAGAGAAAACACTTTAATTTTCCATTAATCTTCAGTGCATAGACCAATAATTTGGTACATGCATCTGCACTTAAAAGATTTTTAATCATTTATTATACAAGCTGGCTAGTTGAAGCACCATAAATTTCATCATGCAGTATAACATACAATTGCGTGTGGTTCAACTTCCGATCTGATTCTAGTTGTATGTTAATTCTAAGAGTAGCAAAAAATAGATGTCATATCTGGTATGTCCATAATCTCAAATACACATTACTAGAGGTAATATGGTAATTATGATGAAAGCATTATATAAATGTGATACAGATGCATACTCCAAAATTTATTCAAAATAATGATGACTACTTTTGGGTCTTAAATAATAGTTTACGATTCCAAACCATACCACTGGTACCAGGTAAACCATAACATACTAGTAGCAAACCCACACTCAGAAAGTGTACTAAGTGTCAGTATCATGAACCACCCCATACCGACATCATACTAGCTAGATACTAGTACATGTACTGAAACTAGTATTAAGAACCAAGGTTCACTGTCTCCTATGCCAGTACCATCCTATTACCATGTCGGAGGTATGGGGCCGGTTTGGCGTGCCGACACTTAAGTGCGCCTTCATACTGCATACCAATCTGATACCTGTATGGTATGGTATAGTCAGCATCCGTGCCAACCAGCACGGCCAACCATCCTAGGAACAATAACTACAACCATCACACTGCAACCTCTATCAACTATTAAGAGAATCAATTCTTTTAGAGAATTTTACAACTGGAACTACCATAGTACCACAAGGTAACAGAATAATATCAAGACTAACAATAAAACCTCCTGATAAACAAAGTGTGAATGGTAATCAAATATAGACACTAATAATATCAAATCATAACTTTAAAAAATTGAAATATTTAAATTCAATGAACTTTAAGTTTTTTCATGAAACTTGTACAGACTTAGCAACCATTATCAAGATAGCGTACCATTCACAACCATCTCCATGGAGAGGAAGCCACCAAGTGCATTAATTAGTTTAGGATCCACCTTTGATGCCAACTCAGTTTGAACAAACTGCATGTAATCGAGGAGTGAGTGTAGACAAATTACTACCAATTACTGAACAACATATATCTGCTGCATAATTTAGCAACAACAAGAAAATAAATTTACTCATCACTACAGAGATTTTCAGAGAACATTCAGTTCACATGTCAAGATGCAAACTGATACTGATACCAATCTTCATCATTTTACTCACTAAGTGTGAGCTGACAAATTCATTACATGTTTAAAATCTAGGGGAAATGAAAAAAAGAATGAATGAATGAAAAAAGGATAAGATTTTTAGAAATACAATCTTGTTTACACTTACTTAAAATGTAGAAATTGATATGGAAACACATCTTACTCATAATAAATAAGATTGTATCTATCAAACAACAATTTCCAGCAAACACACCAGAAGTTCGTAAAATTAAAATTTAGCAATCTTAACATTATTTCAATTTTTAATTTTTCTAACTAATTTAAAGAACAAAACATGCATTCACATATTCTACAATGTATGATATTGAACAGAAACACTAAGTACATGATTCTTTCAAAGCCTTGGACATGGCATAAGTAGTCTGGATATTTATTGACATAAACACACTGACTAAGATTCTATTTATCTTAAGAACAGCCTCATAACTATAATTATCAAGCCTTTTCCACCTACTAAGAGTTGGCATTGTATGGTACTTAACAATAGTTAATATATGGCATTTAAAAAAAAAAAGCTGAAATAAATATTATCCTAAGGAACTCTGAAAAAAAAAAATCTCTTCAAGAAGTAAAAATTACTTTAAATTCATCAGTTCCAAGTATGTATATTACCTCAGGGCAAAGCACATTGACACGAATTCCATGACGTTTTAGTGGAGAAAGTGATCTAGTGAACAAGACAACACCACCTGTTGAACACAAAATTCTGAGTGCACAAACATTCTATATAGCCCAGTAAATCAGAGCATAGGTACATGCACACATGCATGTACTTATGTATGTATGCATGCATGTAAATGTGTAAGGGAATAAAAAGGTCCTCGATTCTTACTTTATAGCACATGTTAAGCAAGGCTTTTTGGCTCTTAAGCATTTACTCAATCAACCCATGATTATCAACTATAATTACACATCGAGCTTTTTGTTCCTTTTCAAGTGAGATTATGAAAAGTGTACAAGTAATACTATGACCATGGTTTGCTATACCACCTCATACCACTCGGTATGGGGCATTGTTAAGGATGCTTTTGTGGGCCAGGTTTATCACTGACGAGCTGGAGCGACTAAAGCTATCAAGGGCTTAGAATTTTAAATTTTTTGTTATGCTATTTGTTAAGATTCTGCTATCCTATTTGAATTTTTGGTTATGCTATCTATTAGGATTTCAAATTTGAATTTTTGGTTATGCTATTTGTTAAAATTTCAAATCCAAATAATGTATTCTGCTTATTTAAAACAAAAAAAAGGAAAAGGCAGAATTCCATCAAAAAAATTATCTCAAGGGATCAGGCAGGCTCTCTCATCTAACGAGCCTCCACTTGTGTTCAGAATAGATTCTTCAAGCAAGAACTGAGGCAAGAGCAAAGAAAAATTAGTCTTTTTTGAGGAGGATTTTCTAGTGCATCGTCCCATGACACAATCCTACGCGAAAGCTCACAACAACTTGGTATCAGAGCTAGAAGTCATGGAAGATCAAGACCTACACGAGAAGGTGGAGAATCTGCAAGAGAAAGTCAAGAATTGTGTGCAACGCACGGATAAGAGATATGAGGAGCTATCAAGACAGGTTTCAAAAATTCTAAAACTACTCAGCCATGAACAAAGTAGGGAATCCAGTGGGAGTGCGGGCAGTAGCCGAGCAACTCATAGAGGACAGCCCACTCCAATCCAACAAGGAACAACTTCAGTTCCCAAGTATGCTAAACTCAACTTTCCCTCCTATGATGGAATTGACGACCTGCTTGGATGGCTCAACAAGTGTGAGCAGTTCTTCCTCCACCAACAAACTAATAAAGATGACAAGGTCAGATTAGTGGCATTTCATATGACCGGCAATGCACAAATGTGGGTTTATTGCCTGGAGCAGGAGCCCAACCTATCATGGGAAGTTTTCAAGGACTATTGCCACCTAAGATTTGGGCCACCATTGAGGAGCAACCCGCTAGGCGAATTGATCACCTTGCGTTAGAATGGAACCGTCGAAGAATACATTGATCAATTCCAAGCCCTCCTTGCTCGAGCTATATTAGTAAGGAAAGATCAACAGGTACATATATCTTATGCTTTAAGGATTGAAGTTGAATTGTAGGACCCTCCCAACTTGGTAACAGCAATGAGTTTAGCCCAAACATTCGAAAAGAAGCAACCGGTTGTTTGTTCAGGAGATACTAAACGTGCAACTTCCACATGGGTAGCTTCGAAATCAGAAACAGCAGCTGCTATTTCTTCCCAAATAGTAAGCCAAATCACTAAAACATGTCAGGGGGGATCTATAGCTGCAGCTTCCAATTCGAGCAGCAGTCCAACCCCATTTTTCAAGTGGCTGAGCAGGGCGGAAATGGCGGATCGCCAAGCAAAAGGCCTGTGCTTCAATTGTGATGAGTTTTACATGGCTGGACACCAATGTAAGTGGCTTTTTTGGTTTGAAGTTGAGGATCGGAGCCCAAAAAATAGCAGCCTAGAACCGATCAGCAAAGAAGACCCAGAAATTTCTCTCAACGCCATTACGGGGGTGCGACATGCACAAACTATGCAACTACAGATTCAGATAGCGCGGTGGCCATTATCAGTATTGGTGGACTCGAGAAGCATGCACAACTTCCTAAGCGAGCTTGCTGCCCGAAAGCTTAGGTTAACTATGGAACCACTAGTCAGATCACAGGTAGCAGTAGCAAGCGGTCAAAAAATCAGCAGCTTGGGAATTTGCAAGGCTGTCCCTTTTCAGGTTGTTTCTCACCCCTTTGTTGCTGATTATTATGTAATACCTTTAGGAGGATTTGATGCTGTGTTAGGGGTGAAGTGGCTGGAGACACTTGGCCCAATTGTGTGGGATTTTGCCTCCCTTGTGATAAGCTTCAAAGTCAATGGTACTCTGGTGGAATTACGTGGCCAACCTTCTACCTAGCAGCTGCATGTTCAGATGATGGAGATAGCTGAACAGACAGTGCACCCTGCAAACCTGCGACCTGGCATGGTGGCCTTATTAGACGAATTTTCTGACTTATTCCAGGAGCCAATGGGTCTACCCCCCATAAGGGCTTGTGATCACCGCATTTGTTTGTTTCCTGATGCAGGTCCTATGGTAGTTCGACCCTACCGATATGCAGGTCCTATGGTAGTTCGACCCTACCGATATCCCTATCAGCAAAAGGATGAGATCGAATGATAGTGTGCTGATATGTTGCAAAGAAATTATTCATCCAAGTCAATCACCCTTTTCTTCCCCTGTATTGTTGGTTCCTAAGCACGACGGGGCTTGGAGGCTTTGTGTTGATTATAGGAAACTCAATGCACATACAGTTAAAGACAAGTTCCGTATTCCGATAGTAGATGAACTCTTTGGTGCTCGTTTCCTCACAAAGTTAAATCTCCAATCCGGGTACCACCAGATTTACATGAACAAGATGGATGTGGAGAAAACCACATTCAGAACACATCATGGCCATTTTGAATTTTTGGTCATGCCTTTGAGGCTTACTAATGCCCCATCCACCTTTCAGGTGCTAATGAATGAGGTATTCCACCCTTACCTCCATAAATCCGTTCTCATTTTTTTTTACGTTATTTTGATGTACATTGAATCTTGGGAGGATCATCTACGACATGTTTGAGTAGTGCTGGAGATTTTGCAGTCTCACCAATTATTCCTGAAGAAATCTAAGTGCAACTTCAGTGAGACTCGCGTGGCTTACTTAGGCCATGTTATTACAGCCACTGGAGTTGCTGTTGATGAAGCCAAGGTGCAAGCAGTCTTGGATTGGCCCGAACCCCATCTATTAAGGCCTTGCAAGGGTTTTTGGGGTTGGCGGGTTACTACCGGAAATTTGTCCAAAGCTATGGGCAGATCGCAGCTCCTCTCACCAGCTTGTTAAAAAAGAATGCCTTCCACCGGAATCCAACAGCAGCTGCGGCATTTGCTCAGCTCAAGACTGCTCTCTCTTCGACTCCAGTACTATGGTTGCCCGACTTCTCCGATGAGTTTGTTGTGGAGTGTGACGCATCAGGCAGTGGCATAAGAGCTGTTCTTCAACAAAACGGGCATCCGATTGCTTTTTTCAGCCAAAAGATTGCAGACCGGCACTCTAAGCTACCAGCTTATGAGCGAGAGCTCATTGGATTGGCAAAGGCTGTTCAACATTGGCGTCCTTATCTTTGGGGGCATGCCTTTGTGATTCGTACGGATCACTACAGCCTTAAATATTTGTTAGAGCAGCATTTGATCACTGCCCCTCAACAACACTGGGTTAGCAAGTTATTTGTTTATGATTTCCGTGTAGAGTACAAGGCGGGTCAGCTCAACAAGACTGCTAATGCTCTTTCTAGGAGAAATGAGGGCACGGGTCAGCTTTGTGCAATCTCACAACCACTGGTTCTTCTATTTGACGCAATCCAAAAGGAAATTGAAGCCTCTGACAGCCTGGTTGCCTTACGGTCTCGGATTGAACAAGGGCATGAAGATTCTGCATGGACTGTTCATAATGGATTGATACTATTTAAAGGATGAGTATACCTATTACCTACCTCACCCTTAATATCTACTATTTTGGCAGGTATTCATGATGGAGTGCATGAAGGAGTCACCCGAACCCTCCAAGGGTGCGCAATGATTTTTATTAGAAGGGCTTAAAAGGTGTTGTCATGGATTTTGGGGCCTCATGTTCGGTGTTTCAGCAACACAAGGCCAAACACCTCCATCCTGCTGGCCTATTGCAGCCCTTAGACGTGCCCACTCATATTTGGTCTGATATCTCTATGGACTTTATAGAGGGCTTACCGAAGGTGGGGGGAAAGTCAGTACTCTTTATGGTCATTGATCGCTTTTCCAAATTTGCCCACTTCATTCTATTGGGGCATCCATATACAGCTACAAGTGTGGCTCAAGTTTTTTTATCAGATTTTTCGGCTACACAGATTGCCGGAATCCATAGTTTCCGACCGTGATGTGGTGTTTACTGGCACCTTTTGGAAGGAGCTATGTCGCTTGAGTGGCACTAAACTTGTTTTTTCTTCAGCATACCACCCCCAATCGGATGGCCAAACGGAGGTGGTGAATCGGACCATCGAGATGTACCTTCATTGTTTCATTAGAGATCGCCCTTGTCAATGGTGGAATGGCTTCCATGGGCTGAATATTGCTACAATACAACCTTCACACTTCTTTGTAGACCACTCCCTTCCGGGTTGTCTATGGTCGGGATCCCCCTCGTCTCTTATCCTTTGTTCCTAGATCTACGAAGGTGGATGCTTTGGACTAAGCTCTAGTTCACAGAGATGAAGTTCTAGCTGCTATTCAGGTTCGATTATTACAAGCTCAAGCACGGATGAAGTCAGTTTATGACAAGGAGCATCGAGATGTGGAATTCCTTCCTGGTGCTTGGGTTTGGCTGCATTTACATCCCTACCGACAGTCCTCAATTTCAGGATGGATGCATTCTAAACTCTCCCCTCGATTTTATGGTCCCTTCCAAGTCATCAAGAGAGTAGAATCCGTTGCCTATCAGCTGTAGCTTCCTCCGAAAAGTAGACTACATGATGTGTTCCATGTCTCCTTGTTTAAACACTATAAAGGAGACCCTCCTACTGCTGCTCCTCTTCCTCCCATTGTCGATGGACAGGTACTACTCCAGCCAGCTGCTGCCTTGCATGCCAGGTTAAATCACGAGGCTTGGGAGCTTCTTGTTCAGTGGCACAGCCTTCCTGCTGAAGAGGCAACTTGGGAGTCTCTTTCTTCTTTCCGTGCTGCTCATCCTACTTTCGAGCTTGAGGACAAGCTCTTTGTCCAGGAGGAGAGTAATGTTAAGGATACTTTTGTGGGCCAGGTTTATCACCGACGAGCTGGAGGGGCTGAAGCTGTCAAGGGCTCAGGATTTTAAATTTTTTGTTATGCTATTTGTTAGGATACTGCTATCCTATTTGAATTTTTGGTTATGCCATCTATTAGGATTTCAAATTTGAATTTTTGGTTATGCTATTTATTAGGATTTTAAATTCAAATAATGTATTCTACTTATTTAAGACAAAAAAAAGGGAAAAGGCAGAATTCCATCAAAAAAATTATCTCAAGAGATCAAGCAGGCTCTCTCATCTAACGAGCCTCCATTAGTGTTCAGAATAGGTTCTTCACGCAAGAACCAAGGCAAAAGCAAAGGAAAATCAATCTCTTTTGAGGAGGATTTTTTGGTGCATCATCCCGTGACACGATCCTACGTGAAAGCTCACAATAGGCATACTATACCATACTGGTATGCCATACCACTCCATATCGATACTATCGTACCATACCAAACTACATACCGATACTATAATAGAAATTTGCCAACACGGGTCCGGTATCAAGATGATGAATCTGGACTATATTTGTAGACCCTATCCAAGTTAGCATTATTCCAGCTATTGTCACATGCTTCTGATAGAGATGAAGACAACGAGAAAGCCTTAACTTGCATCAATAATGAAGCAAATGAAATCAATGGCTCGGATCATAAAGCATAAATTTTATAGTTGAAAAAAGAGAAGAAGAGGGATTTTCTGAAAGAATGGCTTGATTATTTATTTCTATATTTTTTTTATTTTAATAAAATTCTCGGTGATACAGTAGGGTACAATTTATAGAAAAGGGATGCAATGAATCTAGGCTAGAACTATGACTATGTATACAAGAGAGTACAAAAGGAAGGAGACATCAAGAGATATCAAGGATCAGCATAATATCGGCATGATCTTCAGAATATAATCTACATGATTCTTGATATCATAGAATATCTGGAATATAATCTACATGATTCCAGCAACTAAATTAGGATAGAATAATGCTAATATCTCGGCAAGATTCTCAATACTTCTCCTCAAGCTGGAGCGAACATGTCATATGCTCCAAGCTTGTTACAAATGTTTTCAATCCAAGAGCCTCTAAGGGATTTAGTAAAAATATCTGCCAACTGATCATTTGAATTGATGAAACTAGTGGCAATACATCCTGATTCAATTTTTTGTCTAATAAAATGACAATCCACCTCTATATGTTTTGTTCTTTCGTGAAAAACCGGATTTGAGGCAATATGAAGGGCAGCTTGATTGTCACATATCAACTTCATTTGTTTAACTTCATCACAACCTAATTCTTGAAGAAGTTGCCTTAACTAGATAAGCTCACACGTTGCAAGAGCAATATTTTGCTTATGCACTTGATCTTCCTTTTTACTCTTCCAAGATATTAGATTCCCTCCAATCATGACATAGTATCCTAAAGTAGATTATTTATCTAAGGGAGAACCTGCCCAATATGCATCAGAGTACCCAATAATTTGTGACTGACCCTTGTCTTCATATAATAGACCTAGTACTGGAGCTCCTTTGATATATCTAAGAATGCGGAATGCGGACTACTGCATCCCAATAACTACCACACAGAGCCTGAAGAAACTAACCACACTTACAACAAATGAAATATTTGGTCATGTGATTGTGAGATAATTTAGTTTCTCAACCAGTCTCCAATATCTACCAGGATCTTCCAATGGCGCCCCTGCCCAGGAACAAGTTTGACATTCGAATCCATAGGAGTATCCATATATTTGCAATCTAACATGCTTGTTTCTTCTAGCATGTCTAAAGCATACTTTTTGTGATATAGCAATGCCTGTTTTGGACTGTGCTACCTCAATCCCCAGAAAGTATTTCAATTTTCCCAAATCTTTGGTCTGAAAATGGCTGAACAAATGCTGCTTGAGTTAAGAAATCCCATCATGGTCATTGCTTGAAATGACAATGTCATCAATATAGACCACCAGATAACTGCATTTACCATGACCATCATGATAGAACAACACTGAATGATCAGCTTCACTTCAAGACATTCCAAACTATTGGACCACAGCACTGAACTGTCCAAACCATGCTCTCGAAGACTACTTTAGACCATATAGTGACCGTCGTAGACGGCATACCAAGCCAGACTCTCCCTGAGCAACAAACCCTGGTGGTTGCTCGATATACACTTCTTCGGCTAGCTCCCCATATCGAAAAACATTCTTAATATCCAGTTGATGAAGCGTCTAGTGATGCATTGCTGCCAAGGAAATAAGTAGACGGACTAATACAATTTTAGCTACTGGAGAGAATGTATCACCATAATCAAGCCCATAAATCTGAGTGCATCCTTTGGCAACAAGGCAAGCTTTCAGCCGATCAATTTTGCCATCAGGACCTACCTTCACAGTAAAAGTCCAACGACACCCAACTCCCAAGTACCATTATCATGAAGAGCGGTCATTTCCTCTATCATTGCATCTCACCACCCTGGATGTGCCAGTGCTTCTCTAACAATCTTTGGTATGGGAACATTAGACAAAGTGAAAACAAAGGTATAATAGGATGGAGATAAACAATGGTAACTTAGAGAATTATAAATGGGATGTGGGTTGTGAGATAAACGAATACCTTTTCGAAGGGCAATGCGTGGAGTTGCTGCTTCTGCTAAGGGCATGATCGGAGTAGGTGATGGAGGAATAGGAGTCACCAGGAGTTGCCATTGTACCTATATTACGGAGAGAAGTGTCATTGGTGTTAGCAGGAGGGTGAGAACGACGTGAGTAGACTCGGAGAGGACTGACTTGTGATGGAGGAAGAACAGGATCTGGAAGAGTTTCAGGAATGAGATTTATGTTTGCAGTGTTTGGTGAAAAATATAGAGATATTTCAAAGAAGGTTACATCTACTAAGATAAAATATTTGTTTGCTGTTGGATCATAACATTTGTAACCTTTCTGCAGACAGGAGTATCTTAAAAAGATACGCTTGACTGATTTGGGCTATAGTTTGTCTTTTCCAGAGTGTGATCAAGAACAAAACAAATACAGCGAAACACGCAATGAAAGATGATGGAGGTTTTGTTCTAGAAATAGAATTGAGTGAGGATTTTGATGCTGCAACACAGAAGAAGGCATTCGGTTAATTAAATAACAAGTGGTAAGAACAGCATCCCCCCAAAAACAAAGAGGAACATGATGGTGTATAAGGCACAGGCAGTTTCAATGATGTTGGGAATTGTCCTAAAGCCCATTGTCAGTTTATTGATGGTTGAGCTCTTATTTATAATTATATATAAATTATTTATTAATAAATATTATTTGGCTCTTTCATCACAAATTGTACATCTTCTTCCAACGAACTTCTATATTATGATGAAGTTCTTAGAACTATTTTAAATCGATAAAAGAGAATTTATCATTTAGTCCTTAAACCTATTCACGACTAAACGATATGCTATTACTAAGATGATAGCTATATCAAGTATAGATCGTTGTGTGCCATATGGATTGATTGTCCTCTTAACCGAGTGTGGAGATATGGTATGGCATACAGGTGAAATATAGGAGTATATTTCACTGAATGTGACCAACTTCGAAGCATTCTGCTGTCAAGACTTGCTCCAAAGGAATATAAGTGCACTTTCGAGTTAAGATCACCACAGTGACTTGCAAGCAACTCATTGTGCTTTTGTACCGGACTATCTAAATTTTTAATTCAGTAACGAAATATTTTTAAGCACGGTCAAGTACCTGTGGAGTCGGTGTGTGAGTCAAAATGGATTAACCACTCCTAGTTTCAGAAGATGTGCTATATTTTGTTTTAATTTAGCAAAATCTTGACCAGGATAGCCCTTGTAAGGAGTCACTGGACTAATTAGGTTAAGACACATTATGGATGTACTGATAAGAGTTGACAGTTTAACTCTGAGTCATCCTAAACACTAAGAGTCAAAGGGATAAATTATATGGTAGCCATATTCTAGTAGGTTCTGAATATTGCTTCGCGTACATTCAACCTATCTGGATGTCAGATATCATTGCTAGGTCACATCGATTGGTACAGAAATTTGTTCCTGTGCTACCGGCTTAGGTTCGAATCTATAGGGTCACACACATAAAAAGTACCTCTCCAATCATATGGCCAATCAGCGATTAAGAATCATTCAAGGGTATAATCGTCAATTTAATTGATGGTTAACCTTATGCAATAATTGCAATAAAATTATTCACTCAGAGTTAGTGAAATTTAAGAGAATTAATTAGCAATTAGATTACTGATTAGCTCAATTTGATTGAGCATTAAAGTTTGGATCAAGCCTAATTGAATTAGATTCAATTAGGTCAAATCCGATTAGGTTATAAGATGACCTAATGGTTAAGGAAGATTAAGCCCTAATTCAATTAGGACTTACACCTTATTAATTCCTAATTGAGTTAGGATTGAATTCGATCTTTTATTAGGTTCTTATCAGATGAAGTTTGATCATATCAAACTTAATTTGAATTTGAATTCGACTTGAATTTCGAATTCAAAGCCTTACTCCCATGCGCCAACATCTCTTATTCACCCTCACTACTCAATGCACAAAGTGAGTTTGTGCGTGAGACACATCAGAAAAGCCTCCATGATGTCTCCCAAAAAAAGATAGGGTTTAGCACTTTAGCTTGTTTAAGTTGAATTCAAAAGGGTTTTGAAATTCAAACCCTAGCTTACCTTATCCTACCTTGCCGCCGGCCACCTTATGAAGGACTTTGTTTGTGCGACAAAAGGGAGAAGCTCCCGATTATTTCCGATGCCCAAAAACCTTTATTCGGCCCTTCTCTGATGTCAGAATGGATGGGGATAAGGACGCTCGGGATTGAATTCAAAAGGAGTTTGAATTTAAACCTGATCGGGCTCTTACCTCATCCTATCTACTTTGTTCGGCAACCATAAAAAGTTTATGGTTTTGTGCGCCGAATACTTCTGCAATTCCACCGAGAGAGAGAGCAGAAAAAGAGGGGCCGAAAAGGGGTCTAAGGATGTGAGGACTTTGGGTGGGCAGCCAAGTATTGGCGTGTGAGAGCTTAGAGGAGAAACATTTCCTCTTGGGTAAGAGATCTAGTCTAGGCACTGGGTTTGAGAGAAGAAAAAAAAATATCAGAAAGAGAAGGGTTTTCTCCATTTTTCTTCCACCGTCTAGCATCCTCCATTGGTCCATCTTCGATGTCGAAAGGCTCCAAGCTGTCCAAGGAAATCGGATCAGTTCCATCAGAAGTTTTCGCACAAGCTAGCACTACCAGGAAGGCAGATTGGTTTGAGGGCTTTGGGTGGACGATTCGTAGAGGCCGGACATGCTGTGCGGCTGCAAGCGACCAGCAGAGCCTTGGATCCACATGTTTCAGTAGCAGAGATCTATGACCACACGAAGGTATAAAGTTCTGAACCTTTGAGGACCGATCTAATAGTTAGATCATGTATGAGGCATCGATGTGATCGATGCATGTTCTTTTTATTTCTGATTTTATTGCATAATTTTTCATGTTACTGATCCTAGCTAGGTAGTTAAGATCAGATGTCATGCATATTACATAGATTAAATGGTTTAATCTATCATGTCCGCTGTAAAAAAAAAAAAAGAAAAACATGCACGGAACTGCCTAGAATCCCTTCAATCAGTATCAGAGCCATAGGTCAATAACATGATTTTTATGCAATTAAATCTGAAAATTGATTATTTAGATTAGATCTAAATAAGTTAGATTATCTGAGTAGCATAGTAAATGGATTGGGCAGATCGCCATGGCCGTCCAATCATAGGAGAAAAGTAGGGTTTCATGGCCCTCTCCTTCCATTCGATGGGGTTCTCCTATGGTATGTAAGGGTGCCACTTCGGTTATTACCCATGAAAATGAACAACGAAAAAAGCTTTAAGAATTAATTTAGATCTAATATAAGATATTAAAGATCTGAAATTGATTCAAAATTTATGCACAAAAAAATAGTTCTGAAAGAATGAGCCGACTCACCATGTAAATGTTTTACAAAATTTGAAATTGTTTGAAATACCGAGTCCGAACCCATGTCAGCCTTACGCTTAATTAAGAATTAAGAGTCATTTATTAGGATCTAGACTTATAAATTAAAGATCCTAAGACAGTTGCATAATACATGGATCAATGGGTCAGCATGAATCAGGTCAATTAATTGGTTAGACCTAAGGTTAGAATTAAAGAATGGACTTAACAAGAGTAGTTGATCAAATCTAACCAAACGTAGATTTAGATTAGATCAAGGACACTCTAGATCAAATACTTGTAGTTGGTCAAGTCCATGTCTTTAATTAGACCAAATGGACCTAATTATAGCTCAGTGGTCGTGCCGGGATTATTAGGTTGATCAAATCGAAACTAATTAACCAATTGGTGTCTAAGTTAAGTTTGGCAGTCTTGATCGATGATTTCTAATTGGGAGCTACTCGCATAGATTCAATCTATGGCGAGTTAATGGCATATCCCTCCCATCAACCTCACTTACCTGACATACTTGGTGGATTAGATTTTGATTACATCACTTAGTAATTTGAGCTAACCCATGCCAATAAGGTAAATCAGTGTGACTAATTTAGGTGCCCCTGGACCAGCTTATCTCTGGTCATCTTTGATCTAACTTGGTGAAGTCGGTGGGAGAATCATGATTAGCTAGTCAATCTCTTCTCTTCTCTTAAAATGTATTAACCAAATCCTCTAAATTATTAGGTCCTTAAAAATGAAATAGTTATGGTGATAACTAGATCATAGCCTCCCATTAAGTAAAGTGATAGTGAGTCCATTAGTCTGATAATCATTGGAGGCCCAAAGGCCAGATGCTTTTCTGCTATTAGAATTATCATTCATAATATAATAATTTAGTCGTGTCTCTCTGACAGGTGGTCAAGTTGACCGATCAAAGTTAGGCCTAATCATTCGTTGGTTAGATATACTGAGTATGGTCATGTTAATAGTTAGACCTGACCAGACCTTTTAATGGAAGCCAAAGTCTACTAAAAAGATACCTGGGGCAAAAATTTTTACTAGAAGTTGTTTAAAGAAACAATTGGTTAAGAACCTATCCATAGATGTACATGGGTTGGCCAACTAAAGTTAGGCCCGTGTATAGTCTGTGTGGATTCTAGTACCCACTAAGGAATCAAGGTAATTTCTCGAATTGGAGGTAGAGGCTACTAATTCGTATAAAATAGCAGGGGAACCTTTAAACTAAAGCCCAAGTCTTTAAGCTTAATAATTCACATACTAATTAGGCTTTTGGTTTTCCTTTTATACAGTTATGGCCACCACTTTGTTGCTCTAATCACTGTTGGATAGTGATGAGTTGACGGGACCTAATTTTAATAGCTGGTATCGAAAATTAAAAAGTCCTGAAGCACAAGCGGATTCTGTATGTTCTGACAAATCCCGCACCTAAGAAGCCAGCTTCGAACGCTCATGGGACGGTCCGAGATGCTTACCAAAAGTGGCTCAATGACCGAACCATGGTACGTTGTATTATGCTAGCAGCAATTAGTGATGAGTTCAGTCGAAGGTTCAAAAATGCTCAGCCACAGGACATGCTTCAAATGTTGAATGAGTCCTTTGGCACTCCTGATGACGTTGAGAAGCACAAGACCAATTATGCTATCTTCAACGATCGGATAAGGGAAGGGGCATGAATCACTTATCATGTATTGTACATGATCGAGTTGATTGAGCGCCTGAACAAGCTTGAGTTTTCCTTGCATGAACAACTTGAAAAAGATGCTATACTAAACTCCCTGCCTAAATCCTACCTCCCATTTCTTATTACATAATGACAAAGCCTACAATTAACTACCACGATTTGCTAGGGTTATTGCAAAACTTTGAGAAGGATCACCAACTCCACAAGGAGTCGATGAATGTAGTGGAAGGGTCTTCTTCAGGACGTTGACCCTTTAAGAAAGAGAAGAACAAGAAAAAAAAATAAGGTGCAGCAACGTGCTAGGGCATCTATGTCCAGTCAGACCAAGAAGCCCAAGTCCGACTAGAGTCAGGCAGAATGCTTCTACTCTAAAAAGCAGGGGCACTGGAAGAACTGTCCTCAATACATTGCCTCCCTAAATCCAAACAAGCTGAAGAAGAAAGCTGTTGCTGTGCAAGGTAATTATATGATAACATCTTGTAATCTCTCTATTTGTAAAACTACTACCTGGATATTAGATACCGAAAGCCTCTTTAATATTTGCAATTCGTTATAGGGTTTATAGGTCAATAGAAGATTTGAAGAAGGCGAGAGATTCCTGAACGTTGGAGGTGGAAGACTAGTTCCAGTTCTAGCTTTAGGGATTATCAAGCTTGTATTCAATTCTCATATCGTTGTTCTTAATGACTGTCATTTTTATCCTAGTTTTTTATTGAATGTTATTTCTGTAGGACTTTTGACCAAGAACAGTTATAAAATTTCAATAAAGAAAATTTTTTGTAATATCATTTTGAATGGTATCACTGTGATGGATGGACAATTGAACAATGGGATTTACGTATTATCATTGCCTATTAATGTAGTCTACACGTCCGATAAACACTCTAGAGTAGATGATGTGTCTAAAATCTATCTTTGGCACTGTAGGTTGGGTCACATTAACAAAAACAGAATAAACAGGCTGAATTAAGAGGAAATTCTTGAAGTCGATGATTGTGAATCACTTCCAACCTATAAGTCTTGTCTCCTTATGAAGATGACCAAGTCAACTTTTACTGGAAAAGGTGAGCGAGTCAGTGAGCTTCTAGGTCTAGTACATACTGATGTATATAGACCTATGAATACATGCTAGAGGTAGATATTTCTACTTCATTATCTTCACTGACGATCTATCTAGATATGGTTACGTCTATTTGATGAAACACAAGTCTGAATCGTTTGAAATGTTCAAACGGTGCCATAATACAGTAGACAAATAAACTGGAAAGAGTATTAAAACTCTCCGGCCTGACCGAGAGGATGAGTACTTCTCTAGTGAGTTTCTAACATATCTAAGAGAGAATGGAATTTTCTCACAATGAACTCCTAGGGCACCATAACACAATAGCATGTCTGAAAGGAGAAATCAAACCCTGTTAGACATGATTCGTTCCATGAGGCTCTGCCAGTCTACCGATCTTCTTTTGGGGATATGCGCTCAAATTGGCTTGTTATATACTTAATAGGATTCCGAGTAAATCTGTAACTAAAACACCAAATGAGATATGGATAGGACGTAAGCTAGTACTCTCACACCTTAGGGTTTGGGGATGTCTGACTTATATCAAACATTTAATAACAGACAAGCTTGAACCTAGGTCTAACAAATATCTTTTTATTGGATACACAAAAGAAACCAAAGGGTATTATTTCTATCTTGTTGATGAACAAAAAATGTTTGTCAGCCTAAAAGCAATCTTTTTTGAAAGAGTTTATTAGCGAAGGAACTAATGCCTCTAAGGTCGAGCTTGACAAAGTTCGATAGGTACAAGAACCAACATAAGTAACTGAGTTTGAATCGGATTTGACTAGATCAAACCTAAAGCCCAATGTACCTGCACCCTTAAAGCGATCCAGTAGAGTATCGCGTCAGTCAGACAAATACTATGATTTTTTGGTTCGGGACGGTGATCCTATCGAGCTCGATGAGAATGACGAGGATCCGATCATCTACATGGATGCAATGCAGAGATCCAACTCTGATAAGTTGCTTGAAGCCATGAAATCCTAAACACTAAGAGTCAAAGGGATGAATTATATGGTAACCATATTCTAATAGGTTCTGAATGTTGCTTCGCATACATTCAACCTATCCGAACGTCGGGTACCATTGCTAGATGGTCACATCGATTGGTATGAAAATTTGTTCCTATGCTATCGACTTAGGTTCGAACCTATAGGGTCACACATAAAAAATACCTCTCCAATCATATGGCCAATCGATAATTAAGAATCGTTCAAGGGTATAATAATCAATTTGATTGATGGTTAACCCTATGCAATAGTTGCAATAAATTATTCACTAAGAGTTAGTGAAATTTAGGAGGATTAATTAGCGATTAGATTGCTGATTAGCTCAATTTGATTGAGCATTAAAATTTGGATCAAGCCTAATTGAATTAGATTCAATTAGGTCAAATCTGATTAGGTTATAGGATGACCTAATCTCTAAGGGAGATTAAGCCCTGATTCAATTAGGACTTACACCTAGTTAATTCCTAATTGAGTTAGGATTGTGTTCGATCTTTAATTGGGTTCTTATCAGGTGAAGTTTGATCAAATCAAACTTAATTTGAATTTGAATTCGACTTGAATTTCAAATTCAAAGTTTGAATTCAAAATTCAAGAGCCCTACTCCCATGCGCCTACATCTCTTATTCACGCTCGCTTCTCCATGCACAAAGAGAGTTTGTGCATGAGACAAACATCAAAAAAGCCTCCATAATGTTGCCCAAAAAGGATAGGGTTTAGCTGGTTTAGGTTGAATTCAAAAGGGTTTTGAAATTGAAACCCTAGCTTACCTTATCCTACCTTGCTGTCGGCCACCTTGCGAAGGACTTTGTGCAACAAAAGGGAGAAGCTCCCGATTATTTCCGATGCCCAAAAACCTTTATTCGGCCCTTCTCTGATCTCAGATTGGATGGGGATAACGACACTCAGGATTGAATTCAAAAGAAGTTTGAATTAAAACCTGATCGGGCTCTTATCTCATCCTATCTACTTTGTTTGGCAACCATAAAAAGTTTATGGTTTTGTGTGCTGAATACTTCTGCAATTCCACTAAGAGAGAGAGAGAGAGCAAAAAAGGAGGCCAAAGAGGGGTCTAGGGACATGAGGACTTTGAGTGGGCAGCCAAGTGTTGGCGTGTGAGAGCTTAAAGGAGAAACATTTCCTCTTTGGTGAGAGATCTAGTCTAGGTGCTGGGTTTGGGAGAAAAGAGAAAAAAATCAGAGGGAAAAGGGTTTTCTCCATTTTTTTTCCACCGTCTAGCATCCTCCGTTGGTCCATCTTCGGCAACGGAAGGGTCCGAGCTGTCCGAGGAAGGAAATCAGATCAGTTCCATCAAAAGTTTTCGAGCGAGCTAGCACTCCCAAGAAGGCTGATCGGTTTGAGAGCTTCGTGTGGACGATTTATAGAGGCCGAACACACTGTGCAGCTGCGAGCGACCAGCAGAATCTTGGATCCACGTGTTTCAGCAGCGGAGATCTTCGACTGCGTGAAGGTATAAGATTCTAAACCTTTGGGGACTGATCTAATAGTTATATTAGGTATAAAGCATCGATGTGATTGATGCATGTTCTTTTTGGTTTCTGATTTTATTGCATAATTTTTCATGTTACTGATCCTGGGTAGGTAGTTACGATCAGATCTCATGTATGTTACATAGATTAAATGGTTTAATCTGTCATTTCCACCGTAAAAAAAAAAAAGAAAAATGTACATGCATGGAACTGCCTAGAATCCCTTCAAATGAGATGCCGATTTTTATGTTCGGCGACTCCATTTTATTGAGGAATATATGCACAAGAGGTCTGATGAGTGATTCCCTAAGAAGACATAAAATTGGTAAAGGAAAAAGGTAAATATTCTTTTGCATTATTACTGCATAATACCTTAATTGAAACACCAAATTAATTATGAATCTCAGCACAGAAATTTTAAAATAAAGAGAACAATTCAAAACGATTCTTCATTAAACATACTCAAGTGCAATGGGAATAATCATCAATAAAAGTAACAAAATAATGAAATCCCAAAGTTACTAACACGACTTGGACCCCATATGTCTGACTGAACAATATCAAACATCGATGTGGCCTTATTATTGACTCGCCTTAGAAAGGAAGCTCGAGTTTGTTTCCCAAGTTGACATGACACACTTTAAAGAAGACAATGTAAAAAGACTAGATACTAATTTCTAAAGTTTGGTGAGACTCGGATGACTCGACGGCTATGAAGAAGATCGACGGAAGCGGCAAAAGTGAAAGCATTTGGTGGACTTAGATTAGAAGGTGATATAGTCCTTGTGACTCATGTCCTGTTCCAATCGTCTTCCCCATACCCCGGTCCTGCACAATAACAGAGTCAGCCATAAAAGTGACAGAACAATCAAGATTTTTGGTTAATTTGCTAATGGAAATCAAATTATATGGGCATTCAGGAGCAAATAAGACTGAGTCTAAAAAAATAGAAGAGGTTGAACTTCTCCTATTCCTTTAACCAAAGTCTATGAGCTATTAGCAAGTGTAACTTTAGAGGAAGTTGGAGGAGAGGTGAGGTTAAAGAAAAGGTTCTTTTTACCAGAGATATGGTCAGATGCGGGAATCTAGCATCCATGGGCCAATGGGTGAAGATCTGGTCAGACAAGCAAAGGAATTACCAGAGTGGGAGATGCTAGATGAGGATGCCTACTGGTTTGCTGCTTGATACTACAGGTACTCATTGTAGTCAGCCCCAGTTAAGGTAATGGAATTGGACTGTTGATCTTTCGCATCAGATAATGGAAGAAATCCATCTCCATAGGTCTAGGCCATATGAGCTGTAGGTCAGCTAGTGTTGATAGATTGATTATTGCGCAGTGGTCGACCATGCAGTGCCCAACAAGTGTCTCGAGTGTGACCACCTTTGTCACAATAGATGCAATGTGACTTAGAGCCTTTTCCTTTCCCTTTTCGAGAACCACCCTGTCACTACTGATTTCCAGTCTATACAGCTAACATAGATATCTCAATCTCATTAGTATTATTTGCATTTAAAAAAATGCGCGCAACAGCCATACAAAGACATCTTCTAAAGAAGGAATAACAAAACTTGTCGAGATTTGATCCCTTACAAAACAAAGATCAAATCGAAGCCCTATCAAAGCTTAAGACCATAAAAAAATTATCTCGTTGCTGTTCCTGTGCAGTGATGCTGTCAGAGAATGGCATGAGAGAATTAAACTCATCCTTTAGCGTTTCTACTTGCCCTAAATAACTTGCCATATCTTGGTGGTTTTGCTGAAGATGGACAATATCTGAGACGACTTTATATATGCATTGCACATCATTAGTATATAAAGTCTTGGCCTTGATCCAGACCTTACAACAGGTTTTACAGGACTGGAATAAGGTGAGCAATTTAGGATCAAGGAAATGCTAGATTAGACTACATAACTGTGCAACAATTTTAATCCAACTTGTTCTGGCAGTGGTAGCAATATTACTAGCATTCTTAACTAAATGATCATCATAACCTTGCCCAGTAAACCATAACTCTACTGATGCAAACCATGATATAAAATTACCACTACCTCGCAATTTGACAGTAGTAATGGTTGGAGAACTAGGAATTGAAGAGAAGAGTGGTTTAAAGTCAACTGCATTTGAAGAATCTCCCTTTCTAGACATGTTTATTAATCACAAAAATGACTTGTTGACTTGTGAAGAGAATCATAGGAGTAAAATTGAAGTCTGAGAACTTCTAACTTGAAAAATGGATACTGGTTCTGTTTCTCAAAACACAGAAGAATGATAGGGGTAGAAGACCTAACAAAAAAAAAAGGAGAATCAGACCTTAACTGGCTCTGATGCCATGAAAGAAGAAAGGATAAATTATGTCTCTAGTTTTTTTTTAAATGGTCTCTAAACTACAAAAATCTAAGTTTTAGTCCTCTAACTTTCTGAATCATTTTAATCTTGCCCTTCGCCCATTTCCGGTGACTTTCTCTCACCAAAAATCCTGTGGCAATTACTAATGCTTATGTGGCTCCGTTCATTTGAACAGGTGTACTGTTTACTTCTCTTGTCCTAAATCGGTGCTTACGTGGCTTTTATTTTAAACAGTTGGCACAGGTGCTATTACATATACATTTTTCATCTTCGCCCTCGGAAATGCTTTTCCCAATCCTCTCCATTCTCCTCTCGGTCTAGGGATTTTCTACAATCATCCTCCCGAAATCCTATTTGCTCAATCCCCTTCCCTATTTCCCTTCTACGGTAGCCATCATTTTGCTGTATTCGCCTATGGAGAGAAGCTCCACAATTGGGTCTAGCGCCTCCCACCGAATCAGGGCTTTGAACAATGAGCAAAATAGGTTTTGTCTTTATGGCCTACGCGCCCAGATAAGGACCTCATGGACAAGAAGAAATCCAGATCGACAGTTATTGGATTGCCCACGATTTGGGGTATGAGTTCTCTTTAGCCCTAACTCCCTTTTTTTTCGTCTTTTTGAATCAAAAAATGCCTCTGTATAGGGAACGCTATCTTGCTGTGATTATTTCGAGTGGTATGATGAAAAGATATGCCCCCATGAAAAGGTGGTGATCAATCGGCTGAAGGAGAAACTGAACACGGAGCAGGAGCAATTCGAATGCTTCCGTGGCAAAAAGAGGATGTATCAACTGATTATTTTTGTTTCTTAGTTAGTTATTGGTCTATTGTTGGCAAAGAATCAGCGGTAGCAGCCGAGGTTGGGGAATGCTGTCATTTTGTAATGTATTTTGAGACTCAGATCTAGTTACTGTTGAAGTTTCACGGAACAGTTATTTGGGATGTTCGTAATGCAAATGAATGAAACCTTCTTTTGGGTTATACATGTATCATTCATTATCTTGTTTTATCCTTTAATCATTTCTGCTATTAGGTATGTAAAGAAAAATCTCTACAGAACCATCAAAAAATACAGTCAAATTAGCTAATCTCTATTAACAAATGTCTTTAAACTTCGGGGACCAAATGAAAAGATTTTGAATAGTAGGACTAACGAGATATCGATCATCCAATGGAACAGTTTATCCAAACCTTCCTAAAATGTCATATGCATGGAATATGCAGTTAAAAGGTATGGACCATCCCTTGCAGTTGGCTAATTTGTGAATCAAATAAGAAACAATGTAATCTTTATAAGAGAGTTTATATTGTTTATATAATCCAAAAACCTTGAGGACCAAATGAAAGATGTTTATATTGTTCAAGGACCTGTATTATGTGCACAAAATCCATGAAAAAGTGGCCTGTATGTGCACAGAATGTTTATGGTAAAAGCTATCGACCACATCACAAACTTCAGTGTACGAATCAATAAAAATGAATATGCATACAGTACCAAAAACAAAAACTTTGAGGACCAAACACAGAAGGATTAGATAGTTCAAGGATTACCATTAACAACATTAATCAATGAATATAGATACAGTACCAACATAGATATTTCAAGTGCTATGGACCACCATTCAGTATGTAACATGATTCATTACCAAACAACTCAAGACATTTCATATGCTATGGACCACCATTTACAATTCACTATATATTTCTAACAAAAATTCATAAAGATCCAGACCTACCCTTCACAACCCTTCTAGGTGGCAAAAATCTACCCCTCCCACCCCTAATAGTAGCCCTTCCAGCAGCAATATCAACCCTTGCAAATGAAGATGAAACACCTCTCGTAGCAGCAGCAGAACCAGCCCTCCCAGCAACACCACCTCCAACCCTCCCAGCAGCAGTAGTAGATGATGAACTAGCCCTATTACCACTCCCAGCAGTAGCAGCTGATGATAAATCAGCCCTACTACCCCTGCCAACAGCAAAACCAACCCTCCCAATAGCAGATCCTGCCCTTCCAATAGTAGATCTAGCTCTTCCAACAGCAGATCCACCTCTTCCAGTAACATGTCCACCTCATCCAGCCCTCCCAATGCCTCTATCGACACGACCTCTTTCAACTACAATCCTCTCGGCACCTGGAAGTCCACCTCCAACAGCACCATCTACTTGTGCTGCCTCAGTCCCAGTAGATGTAGAGCCCTGAAAGGTAACATGATCAAATAGTGTTAATACTTTAATTTGCTAAGTTAAATATCAAATGGTAATTGTTGGGAAAAAAATAACCCCCACCGAAGTCCTTAGCCACTGACCTTCCTTATGCTGGAATTCATCGATCCCCTCAGCAACAAGATCATACCACAGAACCTTTCAACAACACATAGAAGTCCAACAGCACGATCTTGAACAGTGAAGTAGAACTGTTGTTATGCTAACCTCGCCTTCTAATTAAAAATGAATAATAGGTTCAGGGCCCGATCACGCTCCTTTCGAACGAACTCCTCCAGCTACACTCCTTCCAGACGGACTCTTCCAGCTACACCCCTTCCAAACGGACTCTTCCAGCTACACCCCTTCCAAACGAACTCCTCCAGTCGCGCTCCTTCCGGATGAATTCCTCCAGCAGTGCTCCTTCCAGATGAACTTCTCCAATTGCGCTCCTCCTGGCAGCGCACCTTCCAATCGAACGGACCTACTTAATCCTTGCCACGCTTATCCGCAGGAGCCATCCAAAGAAATCTCGTCAAATCGCTGATACATAACAACCGCTCCGCGAAGGATGGAGAGCAGAGCTTCAATCTCAATTCGGGGGCACCTACTCGCACGCGGCTCAGGAAGCTTCTAAACTTCTTAAAGCCACCAGACATTTCCCTTAACGAACCTCGGCCGATCATAAGTCCACTACATACGCCAAAGTCTCTAATCTACGTCCGAACTCTAACAGAGGGATTTCCGCCGCTTACAAGTCGCGACAAACAACTCATCCTCGTAACAAACTCCACGTGGTCTAAACGGCCCACTACCAGACGGTTACGGCTGTCACCATCAGTTTGTTACACGCTCCGTCTATAAAAGAAATCCTCCAGATACGTTTTCCTCTAAGTTCTCTTCTCCCTTCCATCACTCTGCTTCTCTATTTCCTGAGCACTCCATTCCAGTTGGTCGAAGAACTGACTGGAGCAACGGAGGTCCTGCCGAAGCCATCCACCTCCGGTTTGGACTTTATTTTGCAAGTCCCGTTGACGGCCTCACCTTCCCAACTCTAGCTACCTCCGATGTTCTCACATATTTCCGCACCAACAGGATTGGCGCTAGAAGAAGGGTCTCTGAGCCCTTATTCTAAAAGGAGTACCCAGTCGATCCTATCTGCCTTTTCTCTCTCCTAATCTCTTGAATCCACTTCCATTTAGTCTCTTTTTACTCCAGAAACGCCTCCAAAGAAGATAACCACCCGGCGATCCACTATCTCCGCCGCCATATCTGAGCCAAACTCGTCTGCTCCAACACAATCACCGGCACCTCAACCTCCACCTATGGCCGTGATGGATCTCGAGCAGTTCAACCTGTTGATGCAGCAGATTCGAGGCCCCTAGCTAGAGAACCCCTAGCCAGAGCTTCAAGAACCACCACCAAAACGGGCAACCTAGGTCAGCAAACCTGTTACCCCCGAGAAAGGGAAGCAAAGAGCAGGAAGCCCCAGCTCCGATCATGATTCTTCTCCGAAGAAGACCTTCCCCATCTACAGTCGGTGGCCCTTTGAGATTCACGATCGAGATGATGTTCTCGATCAGAAGCTTCAAGACATGAACCGACGGATTGAGTTCCGCCATGCCACCATGCCGCCCAGGCCCGCCATGATGACATCTGCACCGACCCCCTTCTCTGCTAAGATCATGCAGGAGCCCATCCCACCAAACTTCAAGCTCTCCAGTTCGAGAGTTACGATGAGACCTCTAATCTGGTTAACAACTTTGAGGCCTTCCGAACGATGATGCTGTTATATGGCGCACAGAACGTCATTCTGTGCCGAGCTTTTCCATCTAACCTAAAAGACGCAACCAAAAACTGATACCCGAGCCTTAAGATGGGTACGATCTTCTTTTTTGATCAAATGACCCATCAGTTCACGGCTCATTTCATAAGCAGCCGACATCCAAGATGAGGTTCAGACTCCCTCATCAATATAAAGCAGAAAGAAGGAGAGTTCATCCGAGCTTACGTCAGCCGCTTCAATGCTGCTGCACTGGAGGTCCGAAACTTAGACCAATCTATAGCCATGGCTGCACTGAAAGACGGTCTTCAGAAGAATGATCTTCTTTCCTCCCTGAAAAGAAAGTATCCCAGGGATTTTGTTGACATGTTTGCTCAGGCCGAAGGTTATACTCAGACAGAGGAGGCCTTCAAATTGAAGGACGACAAGGCTACAAGAGAGAGGCAGGTGGGTAAATCCAGCAAGCCCACACCTGAAAGCAAGCCAAGTGAAGCTCGGTCGTGCTCCCGAACTCCTTTCGAATGCAGACGAGCCCGAACCCCTCCTCGAGCTCGTCGATAGGAAAGTCTAGATCGAAGGACCCGATGGAACTCCCCTCCCAGAAGATTCAACAACTACGCTCCCTTGAACGCCTCAAAGACCCAGGTGCTAATGGAGATAAGGGAACAACTATCAGGGCCGGAGAGGATGCAAACTCATCCGGCCAAGCGCAACTCCAATAAGTACTGCCTTTACCATCGTAACCATGATCACGATACTGAAGAGTGCATCCAACTTCAGGACAAGATCGAAGCACTAATTAGAAGAGGTTGGTTAGATCGATTTATCAAATGCCGACCGGAGAGAAGAGAAGATCGTCCAAGAGTCCCACCACAATCTGAACCATCTCGATGGAATGAGCCGCAAGAAGATCGGCCTCCCCTGGAAATCATTAACACCATAATTGGAGGACATCGACAAGAGACTGGTGAGTCAGTAGAACTGGTAAAGAAACAGCGGACTGAAGAGCCCATCTCTTTCACTAAAGAAGATGCCCAAGGAGTTCAGCTTCCACATAATGATGCGGTTGTAGTTATTTTAAATATTGCTGATTATGATGTACGCCGCATTTTAATTGATAATGGAAGCTCTGCTGATGTCATGTTTTATGATACTTTTTTTAAATATCTATACCTGATAGCAGAATGGGACGGATGAATTCTCCATTAGTAGGATTCATAGGTGATACAGTGCTAGTGGAAGGAATAATAACATTACCTATGATAGCAGCCGATATCCAAAGCAATCTAGAGCTCAAGTCAATTTTTTAGTGGTAAAATCCCCTTCTGCCTATAATGCGATCCTTGGCTAACCTGGTTTGAATGTACTCCGGCCCATGGTTTCGACTTACCACTTGAAAATGAAGTTCCCAACGAAGCATGGAGTTAGGGAGATCAGAAGAGATCAGCCACTAGCTCGGCGCTACTACAATATTGCCTTGCAGCAGGAAGGCCAGCAAACCCTTGTCCGATGCACGAGCTTGATGCCTGTGATGATTTATTTAAAGAAAGAGAACCCATCGACGATCTTATAGAAATCCTTTTGAATGATGGGAATATAGAACATACTGTGAAGATGGCTCGAATCTGAAAGAAGAAGTTAGAAAGCAGCTCATCACATTCTTGCAAAGGAATGCTGATGTTTTCGCCTGAGTGCCCGCAGATATGCCCGAGATTGATGCAGAGGTCATGGAACACCGCCTGGGGTGAATCTGAAGCGTCGGCCAGTGAAGCAGAAAAAACGCAGTTTTGCATTAGAGGCAGAAGGCTATAATGGACGAGGTCGAAAGCTCCTTAAGGAAGGATTCATTCGAAAAGTGCTTTATCCAGACTGGATTGCAAATGATGTTCTTGTTAAAAAAACAAATGACAAGTAAAGAATATGCATAGACTTCACAGACTTAAACAAAGCTTGCCCAAAAGATAGCTACCCCTTGCCCAGGATTGACCAACTGGTGGATGCAACTTCGGACCATGAACTCACCTTCATGAACGCCTTCTCCAGTTATAACCAAATCCGAATGGCACCAGAGGATGAGGAGAAGACCGCTTTTGTTATTAACCATGGTCTTTATTGTTACGGGATCACGCCCTTTGGACTTAAAAATGCAGGTGCAACTTATCAGCGCTTAGTAAATAAGATCTTCAAGGAGCAGATCGACCGAAACATGAAGGTCTATCTAGATGACATACTGGTTAAAAGCCGATCTTCACCAAATCACATCGTCGATCTTGAGGAGACCTTCAGTACCATCCAAAAGTACAAGATGAAGCTGAACCCTATAAAATACGCTTTCGGGATAACCTCGGGAAAGTTCCTGGGATTCATGGTGTCAAGCCGCAGCATCGAGGCCAACCTAGAGAAGATCAAAGCCATCTAAGAAATAACTGCACCAAAAACAATAAAAGTTCAACTCCTCACAGGCAAGGTAGCGGCCCTGAATCGCTTCGTTTCAAGGTCGGCGGAGCACTGCATGCCATTCTTTCAAGTACTCAAACAGCCTAAGAACTTCAATTGGACTTCTGAGTGCCAACAGACCCTTGAAGAATTGAAGAACTATCTCAGTTTGCCTCTGCTTCTAGCCAAACCAGAACCTGAAGAAGAGCTGTGCTTGTACCTCGCTATGTCCTCCGCAGCTATCGAAGCCGTACTGGTCAGGGAAGAAGCTAAAGTCCAAAAGCGGATCTACTATATAAGCAATCCTAAGGGATGCAGAAATAAGGTACACCAAATTAGAAAAACTAACTTATGCCTTGTTGGTTTCAGCCAAGAAGCTCCGACCTTACTTCCAGGAACATACCGTTACTCCTCACTGATCAACCCATCAAGGCAGTTCTTCACCGACCTAATACCTCCGAAAAAGTGGCAAAATGGGCAATTGAGTTGACTGAATTTGACATTCATTTTCAACCTCGGCCGACCATTAAAGCTCAAATACTGGCCAATTTTATAGTAGAATGCACCATTCCAGATGCAACCGAACTAGAGCACCAAGAAGTTCTTATCCCTGGCTTCCCTGAAGAGAAGGCTGATCTCTCTGAAAACTTCTGGGCATTATATGTGGATGGTTCATCTAATGCTTCTAGAGCAGGCACAGGCTTGATCCTCATCAATCCAAAAGGAGTTGTAGCGGAGCATGCGTTACACTTCAACTTCCCCACCACTAACAATGGAGTATAAAGCCCTGCTTGCATGACTCAGAATAGCCAGAGCTAGAAATAGAGCATCTAAAGGTTTACAGTGACTCTCAGCTTGTTGTGGGGCAAGTTAGTGATAATTACGAAGCTCGAAAGGAAAGAATGAAAAAGTACTTGAAAAAAGTAAGAAGCTTGATCTCAGTCTTTAATAATTTTGATATCCAGTGAATCCCCAAGGCGGATAACACTAGAGCCGACCTCCTCTCTAAGCTAGCCACCTTAGCCCCTAACGAGCTGCCAAAAGAAGTCCTTTATGAAGTCCTGCAGCACCCAAGTTCGGAAAAGCCCCAGGTAATAATGCAAGTTGATCACGAGCGCAGCTGGATCGATCCATTGATTGCTTATCTCAGGGACGGAATTCTTTTCAGAGACCACAAAGAAGCTCGAAAGTTAAGAAATCAAGCTTTCCGCTACATTTTATATGAAAATAAGCTGTATAAGAAGTCATACTCCCTACCACTTCTCAAATGCCTTCGACCATCGGAAGCCAACTATGCCTTGAGAGAAGTTCACGAAGGAATTTGTGGAAATCATTTGAGGGCGAGGTCATTATCACATAAGTTGCTCCGTCAAGGATACTATTGGCCAACAATACACCAAGATGCGATGGATTATATGAGAAAATGTGACAACTGTCAGAGAAATGCAAATAATAGCCTGCTTCACAGCTCACACCATTAGGCGCCTCTTGACCATTTGCACAATGGGGGATGAATATACTTGGACCTTTTCTCATGGCGTCTGGACAGCGAAAGTTCCTGCTAGTGGCAGTAGACTATTTCACTAAGTGGGTTGAGGCCGAACCTCTGGCAAAGATCACTGAGGCCAAAGTGTAGGACTTCATCTAGAAGTCAATTATTTGTAGGTTCGGTCTACCTCGAACACTAATCATTGATAATGGGCGTCAGTTTGCGAGTGCAAAGTTCGCTGAGTTCTACAAAGATCTGAACATATCTCACCACTTCACATCAGTAGCTCATCCGCAAGCGAATGGTAAGGCAAAAGTAACTAATAGAACTTTGCTACAGGAGGTAAAGACAAGACTTGAGAGAGTGAAGGGCACATGGGTGGATGAACTCCACGTGCTCTGGGCATACCGAACTATCCAAAGATTGCCTATTGGAGAAACTCCTTTGCACTAGCCTTCGGGATGGAGGCAGTTATCCCAGTCGAACTCTAGCTTCCTTCAACATAGGTCAAGGTCTTCAATGAAGAAAGTAACTCCCAGGATTTTAAAGCAAATCTCGATCTATTAGAAAAAAAGCGAGAGAAAGCTCAAATTTGAATGGCAGCTTACAAGCAAAGATAGCCCGCTACTACAACTCCAGGGTTAGAAGCAAAATATTCCGAGTAGGAGATCTGGTGCTCCAACGGGCGGATATTTCGCAACCTCAAAAAACCAAGGAAAGCTCACCCCGAATTGGGAAGGCCCTTATGAAGTTGTGGAAATAGTCCGACCGGAGACATGCTATCTGAAAGAGATTGGAGGGCCAGCCACAACCCTGAAATTCGGAGAACTTGAGAATGTATTATTAATAATCTTGCTTCAATAAAACTTCTTTATTTTCAATACCCTTATTCTTGGTCGCAGAGTTATATAATGGTAGGAAACGACTTAACTGAACTTCGTCCTTAAGACAAAGATGAAGACCTTCGATTATTTAAGATAGGAGGAGAGAGGCCCTTTCAACATCCCTTTTGTGCCCCAATGATTTTGTTAAGGACAAGAGGAGAACCTCGTCCTAACAAAGGAAGGCCAATCTCATCAGGAACAGGAGGAGACGGGGACAAAGTAAAGGACAACCAGATCAGGAGCAGGAGAATCTCGTCCTGACACGGATGAAGACCTCCGGCTATTTAAGACGGGAGAAGAGGAAAGGCCCTTTCAACGGCCCTTTTATAACCTAATGACTTTGTTAAGGACAGGAGAACCTCGTCCTAACAAAGGAAGGCCAACTCCATCAGGAACAGGAGGACCTCGTCCTAACAGGGGAACAAAGTAAAGGCCAACCATGTCAGGAACAAGAAAACTTTGTCCTGACACGGATGATCTCCAGTTATTTAAGACGGGAGGAGGAAAGAGAACCTTTCAATGACCCTTTTGTGCTCCAATGACTTTGTTAGGGACAGGAGGACCTCGCCCTAACAAAAGAAGGCCAACCCCATCAGGAACAGGAGGACCTCGTCCTGACAGGGGGACAAAGTAAAGGCCAAACGTGTCAGGAACAGAAGGACAACCTCGTCCTGACACGGATGAAGACCTCCGATTATTTAAGAGAGGAAAGAGGTCCTTTCAATGGCTCTTTTATGTCCCAATGACTTTATTAGAGACAGAAGGATCTCGCCCTAATAAAAAAAGGCCAACCCCGTCAAGAACAGGAGGATCTCGTCCTGACAGGAGGACAAAGTAAAAACCAACCATGTCAGGAATAAGAGGAGAACCTCGTCCTAACACGAATGAAGACCTCCAATTATTTAAGACAGGAGGAAAGGAGACCCTTTCAACGACCCTTTTATGCCCCACCAGTTATTTAAGATAAGAGAAAAGGAGACCCTTTCAACGGCTCTTTTGTGTCCTAATAACTTTGTTAGGGACAGGAGGATCTCGTCCTGATAGGAGGACAAAGTAAAGACCAACCGTGTCAGGAATGCCAACCATGTCAGAAACAGAACCTAATCCTGACACGGATGAAGACCTCCGGTTATTTAAGACAGGAGGGGAGAGACCCTTTTATCGGCCATTTTGCGCTCCAATGACTTTGTTAGGGATAGGACCTCGTCCTAACAAAGAAAGGCCAACTCCGTCAAGAACAGGAGGATCTCATCCTGATAGGAGGACAAAGTAAAGACCAACCATGTCAGGAATAGGAGAAAAACCTCGTCCTAACACGGATGAAAACCTCTGATTATTTAAGACGGGAGGGGAGCTCTTTCAACGGCCCTTTTGTGCCCCAATGATTTTGTTAGGAACAGGAGGAGGACCTCATCCTAACAAAGGAAGGCCAATCCCGTCAGGAACAAGAGAACCTCATCCTGACAGAAGGACAAAGTAAAGGCCAACCGTGTCAGGAATAGGAGGAAAACCTCGTCCTGACATGAATGAAGACCTCCGATTATTTAAGACGGGAGGGGAGAGGCCCTTTCAACAACCCTTTTGTGCACCAAAGATTTTGTTAGAAATAGGACCTCGCCCTAACAAAGGTAAAAGCCAATACCATCAGGAATAGGACCTCATCCTGACAAAGGGGCAAAATAAAGGCCAACCGTGTCAGGAACAAGAGGAGAACCTCGTCCTGATACGGATGAAGACCTCCGGTTATTTAAGACAGGAGGGAAGAGGCTCTTTCAACGCCCCTTTTGTGCCCCAATGACTTTGTTCGGGACAGCAAAAGGACCTCGTCCTAACAAAGGTAAAAGCCAACCCCATCAGAAACATGAGGGGAACCTCGTCCTAATGTAGATAAAGATCTATAATTACCTAGGATAGGAAGAAGGCATTTTTCGACGGGCATTCCGTTAAAAGATAAGGTGAAGGAAATAGGGAGATCAACAAACATCAAATTCATGCAAGACAGAGAATTGAAAAAAAAATCATTCTATTAAAATTGAAGTTCATTACAAGATAAAGGTCCGCAAGACCATGTACAAAAAAGATAAAATGGACGAAGTCCTAAGAAGGACCCAATTCTTCGAACCTCGGACTACTAACCCCTATCATCGCCAAAGATTACTTCAAGCTAGCAATCTCTTCTTCAAGTTCCTTTTCAATAGACTCCCTACAAATAACTTATCAGCCCGTCGGTAATTATCTTTGGACTCCCGCAACTATCTTCTTAGAACCTCTGACTCGGCCTCTGCATCCTTAACAGCTTGTGACTCATAAGTCAGTTAGATCTTCAACTGTTGAAGCTCGGTCGATTCTTTTGCGAATGTCGCTAACAGGATCTCCAAAGAATTTCTTAAGGAAAGAAGTTTATCTGATTCTCTGTTCGAGCTGACCTCCGCCCTCTCCGCCAATTGCCTTTTAAGACCAGCTATCTTCTCGTCCGCTTTTCGAAGTTGCTACTAGAGACTAGCAATTTCATTACTCCAGCCGAGCTCGTAACTCTTGTATGAAACTTCAGCGACGTGAAGTTGATTTTGAAGCTCTGAGAATCTCTTGGACCAATCCCAGTCGAACTCCTCCTAACTAGTAGACCACGCCGACCTTTCCTCCAATAATCGAATTTTTCCTTTGCCGCATTGAGTTCAACTTCAAGGAAGCAAGCTTTAACTGTTAAAGTCCAAGACTTCTCACTTGCACACTTTTTGACCTCCTCGAGCTCTTCATTCAGGTGGAATTTCTTGGTATTATATTCTTTGAATAGTTGCTTGGATGATTGATGCAAGCGGTTAACTTCAGTGGCGGCACTGGCATAGTTCTTCTCTGATTTCTTAAGTGCGTTTTTAGTCTTCTTCAACTTTTTCTTAAGATGACGAGCTTCCCTCCATAGGCTCTTTATGTGGGCCTTCAAGAGAACACCCTGAGGAGACTACACTTAAAGCATGAAAACATCACCACATAGATTTCGCAAAAAAAAGAAATTCGTTCTCAAAATAAACTTGTCTTCATTGATCAAAATGTTTTTAGTGCATAAAGAAAACAAATGAAAAGAAAAAATATAAATTAAGAGGTCTCAGACCTCTAGGGGAGCTGACGAGGAGTCCAGCGTAGCATTAGTCGACCCCAATTCCTCGGCGGCAAGTTTGGTAAGAGGGAGATCGGCTGCATCAATGGGTGGTTCCGCTTTATCTTCAAGAGCTCCTCTATACAAGAAATCGAGGTTAAGCTCGAAAAACTTGCTGGCCACCCTATTCTTGCATAGCTCGAAACCTTTATTGAAGACCTTTTGGCTGAATTTGACATTCATATCTCTTATTTTGGAGACCTTGAACTCCTCTATCGCCCGAGCCGTCACCTTCAAGATCTGCATAGAAATTTGCTCCTTCAATTCGGCAGTCTCAGCTTCAGCCTTTCTCCTCCGCTCTTCCTCCAAGCCTAAAGCGGTCTTCAACTCCATTGATGTTTCTTTCTCCTTGCGGAGCGCTTCTTGGAGACCTTCGACCTCGATAGACTTTTCCTTCAAGGAGCGATCAACCTCATCCCTCTCCTTAAGTAGGCACTCAACCTCGACCTAATGATCTTCTTGGGCCTTCACCAGCTCCAACTTTAAGCAGTTCAGTGATCTAATGTAGCCGAGCAGTTGGTGGCCCGTCTATTAAAAAAATAAAAAATAAAATAATATTAAATAAAATAAAATATATATATGATGAAGAAAGTTACGCAGACGAGGAAGCATTAAGAAATTTAAAGAGAAAGAGAAGGATGAAGTAGCTGCATTAAAAAAGGATCCGAGTGAATCCCAAGCACATTGGTCAACATCGGCGTCAACGATCTTGTCTACGACCTCGGGTATGGTAAACCCATCAACCAAGCCCCTGATGATTTCATGATTATTGAAAGGGTTCTCCCCTAACTCTTCGTCTTAGCTGTTGGGCCCGTTGCAGCGAACCTTCCACTGGGACTTTCTCAGGGCCCTTTTGGTCTTCTTCTCTGCCTCCCCTCCGATAGGAGGCTCTAGGATTCGGGCCTCGACGGCATCGAAGATCCAGCGACCTCGACGATGGTGCCGAATTCGGTGACAGGAGCTTCGACTTCTGGAGCAACTTCGAGGGCATCTAGGGCACTGACGGGAGTCGCAGAACTTGGAATGTCAGCCCTTACTTTCTTCGAGCTCTCACCCGATGCCTTCCCTTTCCTCTTGTCGGGAGGCCCCTCGTGAGCATTTCAACCGCCTAGGCATCCATTTCTACAGTAAAGGAAGAAAAAATACGATCAAAAAAAAAAGAAAGAGGGAACCTACAACTTTGACCATATACCTATTGGATTCAGGAGGCTGAGGCTGAGGCCAAAGCCGAGGTTGAACAAAGTTTGTTCTTTTATTAGCTCAAACACAAGAGAAGCTCGGAAATCTTTGATTTTACTTACTCCCGATCCTCTTTTCCTAACCCCAGGGCTCGGCGTACTGAATCCCTCAAATTTTTCCAAGGTGGGAGTCCCAAGTGTAAGGTCGGGCAAGAAACAAAGATGAACTTCTCTTTCCAATTATGGATAGATGGGACATCCTTAAGCAACCTCTTCTTGCCGACTGGGATGAAACATGCCACCAGTCCTTTGTAGTAAGATGACGTTTAAAGATAAAGTTCAGAAAAGTGAAATAGTATGCTGAACTTCGCTGGATATGCAGAGAGCAAGGAATCCTATTATGAACCTAAATGAGTTCGGCACTACAAAAGCTAAAGAGATTTAGAAAACGAAAAAGAGCTACAACAAAAGTAGGGAGAGGAAGCCTTAATCCAGTGCGGAAGGCCTCCAAATACAAGCAGAACCGACCTGGAGGGATGCAAGCTCGGCCACTCGATCTAGGAAGTTCCAGCTCGTACTCAGCAGGCACCCCGTACTGGATCCTGATCAATGGCAAATCTTCAGTGGTTAAGGAGCAAGGCATGGTTTCCGATATGAAGTTTGGTCAAGGTGTTGCCCTAGGCTTAGGTTCCAATTTGGTCTCGAGGTTTTGGAGGTTCGGGTCAACCGAACTTCTAGAACCGCTAGACCAAGAAACTTCGGACGACATTTAGATCAAATAAAATCCGGTAAAATCTCCAAAAAATCTAGAGAAAAGAGAGAAAAAACCTGGAAAAGAAAAATGGCGAAAACCCATCTAAAAAAAATCTAAAGAGGTTCCAAAGAATACGGGAAAGCCAAAAATCAAAAGGACAGATGAGGGACTGACCTAGGTTGATCAAAAAAATCCAAGGAAAACACCGAACAGAGAAGGACAGTCGCGAAAAACGCCGATGGCCGGGAACATCGCAAGAGGACAGGGGCAATAAAGATGGGATGCTCGGGGGTGACGAAAAATGGACAAAAGAGAGGGAGTGCAAATGAAGGTGAGAGGCCACAGAAGGAGAGGTTTAAATAGGAAAATAGAACCAAAAGTTATGATCGCAAGACTTCTTCAGCTAACCCTAACCCGCCGTGCGTCCCACTCGCACCTGCCGCCTGATGGAACAATAATTATGCCATACTTCGAGCTCCACGCCAGATGGGTTTTCGAGGAAATTTCTCTTCAAGTTATTTGACATTAAACTTAGATGCCAATTTGAAAAAAGACAAAAGGTCTCATTCTCCGAGAGTGGGAAGTTGATAAGGAACTTCGGCTGCAGCAACTTTTCTGTACTCCATTCGAAATTCAAACTCGAGAGTAGAAAAACAAGTGTTGGAGAAAAAATAACCCCTACCGAAGTCCTTGGCCAAAGTCCTTAGCTGCTGACTTTCCTTTCGTTGGAATTCATCGATCCCCTCAGCAACAAGATCATACCACAGAATCTCTCAACAGCACAGAAGTCCGACGGCACGATCTTGAATAGTGAAGTAGAACTGTTGTTATGCTAACTTCGCCTTCTGATTAAAAATAAATGATAGGTTCATGGTCCGATCGCGCTCCTTTCGGACGAACTCCTCCAGCTACTACTTCCGGACGGACTCAAGCTACCATCCTTTCGAACGAATTCCTCTAGCTACCATCCTTCCGGACAAATTCCTCCAGTCGCGCTCCTTCCGGATGAATTCTTCCAACAACGCTCCTTCCAGACGATCTCCTCTAATCGCGCTCCTTTCAAACGAACTCCTCCGATCGCGCTCCTTCCAGCAGCGCACCTTCCAGTCACGGACCTACTTAGTCCTTGCCATGCCTGTCGATGGATGCCATCAAAAGAAATCTCATCAAATCGCCGATATATAACAACCACTCCACGAAGGATGGAGCGCAGAGCTTCAGATCTCAATTCGGGGGACACCTACTCGCACGCGGTCCAGGAAGCTTCCGAACTTCTTAAAGCCATCGAATATTGCTCCCAACGAACCTCGATCGGTCATAAGTCCACTACATACGGCAAAGTCTCCGATCTACATCCGAACTCTAACAGAGCGATTTCCACCACCTACAAGTCGCAACAAACAACAACTCATCCGCATAACAAACTCCACGTGGTCTGAACGGCCCACTACCAGACGGTTACGGCTGTCACCATCAATTTGTTATACGCTTCATTTATAAAAGGATCCTCCAAATACGTTTTTCTCTAAACTCTCTTCTCCCTTCCGTCACTCTGCTTCTCTATTTCCTGAGTACTCCACTTCAGTTGACCGGAGAACTGACTTGAGTATTGGAGGGTCCTGCCGGAGCCATCCATCTTTAGTTTGTACTTTATTTTGCAGGTCCCGTCGGCGGCCTCATCTTCCCAACTTCAGCTGCCTCCGATGTCCTCGTAGATTTCCTCACCGATAGTTATCAACATACTTATGTGCCATGATACTCTGTTGGAAACCTGAATCCCATGAATCTTCTGCTGCCCCTCTGTCCTTGGCTTCCATTAGTTCATTCCCTACATGTCCTGAAGTTATGTCCCATCAAATGGCATTTTCCACACCAAATCCTTTTATCTATCTTAATCTACCTTGAGTGGGGTTTTGTATTTTATCTGCATTTCTTCTCCTTTGCCTTTTTGGCCTAACAGATGGCCGCCTTATAATTGGAGGTAGTGGAGGCACAAAGTTGGTCTTAGGCCATATGTTCTGACCATTAAGCGGATGGAGGAAATGAGAATATGTCCTCAAATATATTTCCTTTCGAAAGTAATAATGCACATACTTTTCTGACATTTTTTCCAAAAATATAAACAATGTATGGCAAGTGCACATGGAATATCAGTCAACTGCCCCCTATAACAACTACATTCTGCCTTATCCAAGTCCACTACATATTGATTAGCACCATGTTCAACCTCATACCTGCTGTTACCAGCCCATGTATCCCGACAAAACCGTGATGCTTCTTTATTCTTCTCTAACTTCTTCAAAATGTTAGGACAAATTGGATAATCATGTTTCAGCAACTGTTCTCTTTTCTTGATTATCCTTGACATCACGGCCTTGCGTATCATCTCTAGCATTTGTACTATAAGTTTGTCCCTTGACTATAATATGTAAGCATTGAATGTCTTGGATAAATTATTTAGGAGCATATCACATCTAGGTAAAGTCTTAAATGCATGTCTTAACCAGAAATGTATAGGAATAGCCATCAGCCACTGATATGCAGAAGAATCAATCGATTCCATCACATGAATGTGATACTCAAAGTCTGATTGAATTGTAGCTTTTGCAGCATTCCAAAGGGCATCCTTGAGCATCAATCCCTTAAACTTTGTCTTGAAGTTGGCAAATAAATATCATACGCAGAATCTATGATCTACTCCTGAGAGTTCTTCATCAAATGTAGGTAATAAGCCGTGTAATGATGTTAAAATATGATTAGTATATAATTAGAATAGCGTATTGTATTAAAACTGCATTGGCATGTTAGAATGGTACCTTCTGCTGGTCAATAATGAATATCCAGCCTCTATCCTGTAGGATCCAATATCAAGTTGGAGAAGTTTCAAGAACCAGCTCCAACTATTTTTGGATTCGAGCTCAACAACAGCCCAAGCAATTGGGTATATACCATCATTTTCATCAATTCCAATTACAGTCATTAACTGTGCTAAATAAGGACCTTTGAGATGACAAGCATCTAAGGCAATTATAGGCCTGCAACCATCCAGAAAACCCTACTTACAAGCAACAAAACAGACAAAATCTCTTGAATATTGGTTCACCTCTTGGCTGCTGTGTAGCAACAAGCATTTTCACTGTACTACCTTCATTTGTCCTTCTAATCTCCTCAGCATAATCCCACAACCTGCTATACTGCTCTACAGTAGATTCCTGTATCATCTCCATAGCCTTCCTCTTTGCCCAATATGCTTGGGATCTACATATTGGTGCATAGAAATCCTGCCTAACCTTCACAACAACCTCACTAGGCTTCCAAGACGGCTGACTCCTAAATCTTTCCAAATACTTATTGGCTAGGTAACTTGACTTCATGTTCCTATTCCAAACCTTCCTAACACAAGAGTGTTCACCATAGTAAGATTTAATCTACACAGTGCCGCCATTCTGCATCAACGAAGCAAGCAATTTCCCAACCTCACATTGTGCCCCCTGGTTATTGCATGCTCTCTTATTGCTCTTTTAAACGACTCTAAAGACTTGAATTTCATTCCCAAATTGAATTGTATATTTGCCATATCAATTTCCTCCTTGAATACATCAAATTTACCTCCATGCTCATCATTTGAATCCCATGAATCCCAATCCTCAGACTTTACATATTCTGAGGAAACAGCCTGCTGGTTTTCATCTTCTTCAATCCCTGATTCAGTTGATTCTCCCCTTGGTTTAGTTGGTTCACCCCTTGGTACACCCCTCGATTTAGTTGTTTCACCCCTTGGTTTACCTAATTCATGCCTAGGTACACCCTCTTCAGTCATATGTCTAGGACCCGCAGCTCTTGGTTCACCTTCTTTAGCATCACTTCCAGCATAATCACTATCTTGTAGGTCATCCAAATTAATGCTTCTTTCATCTTTCTCTTCACTATCTTCACTGCCTCGCTCACTGCCTTGCCCAACATTTTGGTAAGGAACATAAATGGGTATATACTCTAAATTTAGCAATGGGTCTGCAACTGAATAGGGCTGTAGTTCATCCTACTGCACTGGATCCGGCTCAGGCATAGCTTCCTGACCTCCACTAGCTCCTTCGTCTCCATGTTCCACATATACATGTATCATCCCATTTGCTGGAATGTTTGAAATCATCTCTAACATGTCTTGATCTCTAAAATAAATTTCAAACCATTATTTAGATCTTTTCCTGGCTTGACATAGTAAAATTAAGAGAAGTTGGAAACCCCAATATCCTCTAATATTTCCTCCAACTCCGGAATAGAGGCTATCAAGATCGACATTATCATATATAGAAACTTGCCCCCCAATATACTGTACTGTAGGCCTAAATATAAATTTCCCACCGTAATGAAATATGATAGAAAATCAGTCGGAAGCCATATCCAGCAATACTTACATTATCATGACAAAAACAATGAGGATGACAATGATACATTATTATATTATAATTACAGATAGAAGAAACCTCGGATGCATATTATGCACAACAATATATGGAAAAATTATTGTACCATTTCGAAACTAGGCAAATACATAGAGGACAAGTAAGATAGGGCGCCCATCATCTTCAAAACCATTTCAAAACTTGGCAAATACATAAAGGACAAGTGAGATAGAGCATCGATCATCTTCAAAACCATTTCAAAACTTAGCAAATACATAGAGGACAACAAGAAGACATACTAACCTTCATTTAATGGGAAAAAGCCTCCAAGGGCTCCGAATGCAGAACGAGTGTCCATCTTCATCTTCGTCAGAAGAAAGACGATATCAATTCCCACAAGTCTCTATCTTCATTGAAGAGGGGAAGAAGAAATTTCGAAAGGGAAGGGAAAAAAATTAGGGTAAAGGCGGGAAAAAGGGTTCGACGAAGAGAAGGAAAGCACTAGTTTGGAAGGAAAGCAGCGGTTCGGAAGGAAAGGTTTTTTTTTTTTTTTTTAATTCCATGTCATTACCGGTACATCTGTTCAAATGAACGGAGTCACATAAGCACCGGTAATTGCCACATAGGATTTCTAATGAGAGAGTCACCGGAAATGTGCGAAGAGCAAGATTAAAACGGTTCAAAAAATTAGAGGACTAAAACTTAGGTTTTTGTAGTTTAGGGACCACTTAAAAAAACCCAATATAGTTTAAGGACTAGAGATATAATTTATCCAAAAAGAAAAGAAGAAGAGGGATTTTGTGAAAGAATAGCTTGATTGTTAATTTCTGTATTTTTTTATTTCAACAAAATTCTTGGTGATATAGTAGAATACAATTTATAGAGAAGGGATATAATAAATCTAGGCTAGAATTATAACAATGTACACAAAAGAGTACAAAAGGAAGGAGATATCAAGAGATATCAAAGATCGACATAATATCGGCACTTTGGCATAATCTTCAGAATATAATCTGCATGATTCTTGATATCATAGAATATCTGGAATATTAATTTGCATAATTCCAGCAGCTAAATTAGGACAGAATAGTGCTAGTATCTCAGCAAGATTCTCCAAAATAGTGATCATCTAAGTCCACAATGTTGTTTAAAGCATCAAAGGAGCGCCATTATAACACTAATCACTTAGAGAAACCATATTTAATTATCAAAAAAGGCCTTTCTAGCAGGCCAAGTTAAGAGCTAATTCTTACGAAGGATACCTGATAAATGATAAAAATATACTAATAAAAGTATTAAATTATAAAATAAATTAATCTATTTTATTAAAAATTGATACTTTTATTAATCTTATGCAGGAAAGAAGGCCACTAATGTGAAGATCTTATTTTTCTGGTTCTGATGAAAAAAATTTCAGGCAAAACGGACTTCAAACGAGCCCAGAATCGAATTTCAAAAAAAAAAAAAACCGCAGATGCAACGCTGACGTCAGGATGACATCAGCATTTTTCGCGGCGCATGGTGGACCATCTGAAGGATAATTCGGGAATTTCACGGCATAAAGAGCGCGCTGATTGGTTGAAGAACGCGGCGGTCCACGCAACACCAAGCTCGCGCACGGTCCACGGAGGGCAATTTGGGAATTCTGATTGATCTAACGGGCGATTTTCACTGAAGCTTGATCGGACGGACGAGAAGAAGGCGCTGATGGACGGCATCCGCAGCTCCCGGTCGAGATCCAACGGCTGAGATTCATCCCGACGTTAAACTAAAGGTCTGAAGGCTTTTTTCAACGCGATCGGACGGCCCAGATTCGATCCAATGGATGATCCAACAGCTGATATTAAATCCGACTTGATCTGGGTTATTTTAAGGGCTTTTTGAGTGATTTTTGGACCGTTTGATCAAGATCTAACGGGCAGAATTACCCAGATCTTAATTTGAGTTGATTTAGGAGTCCTAAACCTAATTTTTGATGGATTTTGGGGAAAATAAAACTCTTTACCTATAAAAGAACCTAGTGTTGTCGTGAGAAGAAAAAAAAGAGAGAGACAAAGAGAAAGACGGGGAGAAAGAGAGAGAGGGAGAAAGAGAGAGAGAAAGAGAGAGGAGAGAGATAAAAAGAAAAGTGATTTGTGAGAAAATCAAAAAAGATTTTTTGATTTTTCTTCGACGATCAAGACATCGATCAAGGAGCCTCTTCTTCTTCGCCAAGTTCTCCACATCAAGAGCAGCAGACAATCAATTTCAGCAATCAAACAGTCTAATTTCTTCATGCTTTTTATTTTATTTGCTATTTTTGAATTTGTTATCATGAACTAAATTTTATTTTACTAAGGCTAAGGTGTAGCCACTCTTTTGATGCAATATTCAGTATGATTTATTTTTAAATTTTATTCATGAGGAGTATATAAATCTGATCTTAATGCTTTTAGATTACTGGCCATCTTCTAATTGATCTGATGAACATAGATGTTACGGACCAAGTACATCTATGTTAATGCTTCTTGATTATATACCTTGTATTATGAATCAAATTAGAATTCATATGCATGCGAAAATTTTAGTGCGCTTTGGACGCAGCGTATTTTAATTAGAGGGTTTCACAAAACCTAATGCATTAATATTTATTTAAATTACACCTGGACCAAAGGATAATTAATAAATATTAATAGTTTTGCTATGCCTGGACCAAAGGATAGTGAATAAATTAGGAGACTCCACCGTCACATGAAATAAAATTAATCTAAAAATCTGAATATTGTATTGACTGAGTTGGTGAACCGATTGCCTTAGTAATCCATTGCTCTTGAATTTAAAACCCTAATAATTTACACTCTCTCTATTTAATTAAAAACTTTTAATTATTTTTTTTTTATTTTCTTTAATTTCTTATTCTCATAAATCGATCTTCTAAATAAAGCATAGGAAAGAGCTTTTCAGTACTTATTTTTCCAATCCTCTAGGGACGATACTCTACTCATTCACTTTATTACTTGATCGACTGGTGCACTTGCCATAGCTATAAATTAGCACGCATCAAGTTTTTGGCACCGTTGCTGGGATTGTGTCTAAAACAATATTGAAAATTTTGATCCTAGCTTTACTTTAGAAATTTATTTTTAATTTTTATTATTTAAAAAAAAAAAATTTAGTGCATGACACGTACTGGACATAGTAACTTACTACCTCTTAGATCCAAAAATTGAAAGAACTATTAGAAGACTACAACAAGAGAAGAAACATGGCAGCTGAAGATCCTAACGACATCAATCTAGGATTGTGGATATGGCGACTGAAGGACAGCATGAAGCTATTCGACCAGTACATCATCCATTAAATGATTACATCACACCATCTGTAGTCCGATGCAGCTTCGAGCATCAGGAGACCGCCTGTACGAGCAAACAACTTTGAAATAAAATCGGCGATGATCCAGATGATTCAATCAACTGTCCAATTCAGTGGACACATGCATGATGATCCGAATGCCCATATTTCTAATTTTCTTGAACTTTGCGATACTTTTAAAATTAATGGGGTGTCGGATGATGCTATTAGATTAAGGTTATTTCCTTTCTCTTTACGGGATAAAGCTAAAAATTGGCTTCATTCTCTTCCTGGCAGGTTCTATCACAACTTGGGATGTCCTAGCCCAAAAATTCTTAGCCAAGTACTTTCCACCTTCCAAAACTGCTAAGATGCGCAACGATATCACTTCTTTTATGCAGATGGACATGGAGACGCTACTATATGAGGCTTGGGAGCATTTCAAGGAACTGCTGAGGAGATGTCCACATCATCAACTACCCGTATGGCTTCAGGTACAAACTTTCTATAATGGTTTATCTCCTACTAATCGATTCTATGATTGATGCAGCAGCAGGAGGAACCATTAATCGAAAAATGGAGGAAGAAGCCTTCGATCTGATCGATGAGATGGCATCAAATAGCTATCAATGGCAGACAGAGCGCATGATGCCAAAAAGACTAGCAGCTGTGCAGGGAGTAGATTGCGTGCCAACTTTACTAGCTGAAATTGCAGCCCTTAGAGCCGAAGTCAACAACTTAAAGGGAACAGCTATGCATGTTCAGAGCATTACTTGTGACCTATGTGGAGGAGGACACGATACGAGCAATTGCCAGACAGGTAATCCTTTTGCTAAAACAACTGATACAGCTAATTATATTGGTAATTTTTTCAGGCCGCAACAAAACAATCCCTACTCCAACACATACAATCAAGGGTGGAGGCAGCATCCCAAATTTCTCATGGAGCAATCAAAATGCAGCACAACAGCCACCCCTTCCAAGTACCTGAAAAGAAGTCCAACATAGGAAGAGCTGATGGTCAAATTTATGCAAAACCAAGAAGCAACTATAAAAAATTTGGAAGCCAAACTTAGGCAAGACCAAACAGCAGCAATTCGAAACTTGGAGATGCAAATAGGTCAAATGGCTAAGATAATCTCCGAGAGACCTCAAGGATCCTTGCCAAGCAATACGGAGACAAATCCAAGGGAGCAAGTCAATGCTATCACCCTAAGAAGTGGTACAAAGCTGGAGGAGCCACATCAGAAGAATGAGACTGAAGAGCCAACTACAAATAAGGAACCATCAACTCAAACTCGTCAGTCACCAAAACAACCAGCAGATGGATGGTCTCCAGGTATACAGTTTGCTGATCCAAATGTGAAGCCCTACGTGCCGCCACTACCATTCCCAGAGAGATAAATACAGCATCCAGATAAGGAATTTTCTAACTTTTTCAAAATTTTAAAGAATTTACATATTAATATTCCTTTTGTAGATGCTATTACTCAAATGCCCAGGTATGCCAAGTTTCTCAAAGAAATCTTAACAAATAAGAAAAAGCTGAAGGAGCATGAGAGAATAAATTTGAATGAAGAATGCTCAGCAATACTTCAAAATAAATTACCACAGAAGCTAAAAGATCCAGGGAGTTTTACTATCCCCTGCATTATTGGTGATTGTAGTTTTGATAAAGTTTTATGTGATTTAGGAGCAAGCATAAATCTCATGCCTTTTTCTATTTTCAGAAAGCTGGGTCTAGGAGAACCAAAGCCTACCACTATTACTCTTCAATTAGCCGATAGATCCATTAAATATCCAAGAGGTATAGTGGAGGATGTCTTGGTAAAGGTAAACAAGTTTATTTTCCCTATTGATTTTATTGTTCTTGATATGGAAGAAGATTATGATGTACCCCTTATTTTAGGGAGACCCTTTTTAGCTACTGGAGGAGCTTTAATAGATGTTCAACAAGAAAAATTAATTCTTAGAGTCCAAGACGAACAAGTTACTTTTAATGTTTTCAAAGATACTAAACATCCTGATGACAATCAAACTTGTTTTCTAATTGATATTATTGATAATTCAGTATATAAAAATTCTGTAGAAAATAGGTTTGAGACTACAAAAGCAAGCAATGTCAAATTGAAAGAGGATTCGATCAAACATGAAAGTATTCCAATTGAAGTGGCACCGGATTGATCCACTTTAGAACTTAAAGAAAGTCAAGCTGAAGACTATAAATCAGAACTACTAGATAGGTTGTTTCTTTTCTTTTTAGTTTTGATCATTTTTCTTTTCTTTTATTTTTTTAGTAATTTGTTGTTGCTCTTTTACTGCTCTGGTGTGTATTTTCAATTTTGCAGAAAAATCAATGAGAACTCAAGCAAAATTTCAAAGCTCCAAAGAACCAGACTGAATAAAATCAGGTGTATTCCTTCCTATCCTTTATTACATCCTTTATTTTTCTTTCTCCTTTAAGACAATGTAGAACAATAATTAATAAAAAAAAAAAAAAAACCCCATGTGTCAAGAAGAAAATCTTGAGCAAGATAAACTGGATAAGTGATAAAAGATAGAATTATTTGCTAATGAATGTAATGAGTTAAAGAAGTAGATTAGTTGGTCAACTTTTAGCAGCCTACTTAGGTCATTAAAAGATTATTAGCACTTTTTATTGCACATGCACACTAACAAGGCAAAGTAGGTATTGATTATAAGGTCAACTGAGGATTCAATTATCACTGAAAAATTGATAATTAATATACATTCTAATCAAAGAAACTTGAATTTAAGGAAAGAGCTACCTGCCTATAAATAAAGTGCAAAAGACAGAGTATATGTGGATTGCCCAAAGCCTAGTAACTGGGTCTCTGCACCTAAGTCAAGTGTGAAAATTCACGTAAAACGGTGAAGGGAAGGCCAGGATGCTCAGCACAGGAAAAAAAAAAAAAAAAGGCAGTGTGAAAGCTACCTTAATTCATGAGTATAAAATTGAGAATGTATAGAAAATTGACCAAAATAGGTGATAAGAGAGGATACTTTTGTTCTTTTAATTTAATACTGAAATGCTAAAGTTAGTCATCACGAACACAAGTGCTATAGATCTTTGATGTACTCTAAGAAAGTTTTTAATTATATTGACTGAAAAATTTGCTTCTGAAGCTCAATGCTTAGTTAGCAGTATTTTCTAAACTTTTTGACCTTTAATCCTAGATTTTATCTTTGTGATGGATAATCTTATTGAAATATGGTATTAAATAAAACATTGCTAAGGGACTAGCAATGACTAAGTTGGGGGGTGTGATAAGTGGTAAAAATATACTAATAAAAGTATTAAATTATAAAATAAATTAATCTATTTTATTAGAAATTGATACTTTTATTAATCTTATGCAGGAAAGAAGGCCACCAATGTGAAGATCTTATTTTTCTGGTTCTGATGAAAAAAATTTCAGGCAAAACGGACTTCAAACGAGCCCAGAATCGAATTTCAAAAAAAAAAAAAAAAATCCGCAGATGCAACGCTGACGTCAGGATGACGTCAGCATTTTTCGCGGCGCACGGTGGACCATCTGAAGGATAATTCGAAAATTTCACGGCATAAAGAGCGTGCTGATTGGTTGAAGAACGCGGCGGTCCACGCAACACTGGGCTCGCGCACGGTCCACGGAGGGCAATTTGGGAATTCTGATTGATCTAACGGGCGGTTTTCACTGAAGCTTGATCGGACGGACGAGAAGAAGGCGCTGATGGACGGCATCCGCAGCTCCCGATCGAGATCCAACGGCTGAGATTCATCCCGACGTTAAACTAAAGGTCTGAAGGCTTATTTCAATGCGATCGGACGGCCCAGATTCGATCCAATGGATGATCCAACGGTTGATATTAAATCCGACTTGATCTGGATTATTTTAAGGGCTTTTTGAATGATTTTTGGACCGTTTGATCAAGATCTAACGGGCAGAATTACCCAGATCTTAATTTGAGTTGACTTAGGAGTCCTAAACCTAATTTTTGATGGATTTTGGGGAAAATAAAACTCTTTACCTATAAAAGAATCTAGTGTTGTCGTGAGAAGAAAAAAAGAGAGACAGAGAGAGACGGGGAGAAAGAGAGAGAGGGAGAAAGAGAGAGAGAAAGAGAGAGGAGAGAGATAAAAGAAAAGTGATTTGTGAGAAAATCAAAAAAAGATTTTTTGATTTTTCTTCGACGACCAAGACATCGATCAAGGAGCCTCTTCTTCGCCAAATTCTCCACATCAAGAGCAGCAGACAATCAATTTCAGCAATCAAACAGTCTAATTTCTTCATGCTTTTTATTTTATTTGCTGTTTTTGAATTTGTTATCATGAACTAAATTTTATTTTACTAGCCACTCTTTTGATGCAATATTCAGTGTGATTTATTTTTAAATTTTATTCATGAGTATATAAATCTGATTTTAATGCTTTTAGATTACTGGCCATCTTCTAATTGATCTGATGAACATAGATGTTACGGACCAAGTACATCTATGTTAATGCTTCTTGATTATATACCTTGTATTATGAATCAAATTAGAATTCATATGCATGCGGAAATTTTAGTGCGCTTTGGACGCAGCGTATTTTAATTAGAGGATTTCACAAAACCTAATGCATTAATATTTATTTAAATTACACCTGGATCAAAGGGTAATTAATAAATATTAATAGTTTTGCTATGCCTGGACCAAAGGGTAGTGAATAAATTAGGAGACTCCACCGTCACATGAAATAAAATTAATCTAAAAAAAACTAAATATTGTATTGACTGAGTTGGTGAACCGATTGCCTTAGTAATCCATTGCTCTTGAATTTAAAACCCTAATAATTTACACTCTCTCTATTTAATTAAAAACTTTTAATTATTTTTTTTATTTTCTTTAATTTCTTATTCTCATAAATCGATCTTCTAAATAAAGCATAGGAAAGAGCTTTTCAGTACTTGTTTTCCAATCCTCTAGGGACGATACTCTACTCATTCACTTTATTACTTGATCGACTGGTGCACTTGCCATAGCTATAAATTAGCACGCATCAATACCAAAATAGCCAGATTTTTCCCTTTGGAGGGGAGGTATTACGAATCAATGGCCACAAAGCAAAAGGTGAAGTACTACTCTCTTCTCACCACATTTCCCAGAAAGGGCTTTTTATTATATCTTGAGGTCACTGATACATGTTAGAAGAGCTTGAAGCAATGTCTTAAGGTGCTTTTTGTGTAAAGGCTTCTAACATGAGCTCAGTGTAGGGTTCTTCCTCGTAGCTACATAAGGGGCAGATGAGGTGTGGAGGTCGTTGAGAGGAAAGAACCGGAGAAAGCTTTTGTAATTGTTACTTTACCAAGGACAAAATGTGATTTTAATATCCTATGCAACCAGAGAATGTTCCTAGCAAAAGTGGGCCGAGATTAAGGAAAGGAATATGGAAAAGGCATTCAGCTACCATGTGGAAAAGAATTAAAAAATGGCAGGCATGAGCTTTGGATGATGAAGAAACATCTTCAATCAACTTCCCATCAGGACCACAGACTTGAGAGATACGAGTGATCTATTTATCAAACACTTAAAGGGTTGAATATGGCAACTTGAGAATGGATATAGAATGCTCTATCTACATCAAGCATCTATACTTACCATTGATTTATCAAAATTAGGAGGAAATGGAGCCGATGTTAAGTGATCTTGCTTTTGATAGGAAGCATATAAGTGAAACAACATTAAGAAGTTCAAAGTTATGGTCTTCTGCAATGGCGTTCGCAAGTTCCAAGATATCATGGAGCTCACAATGGGAGCTTAATAACATGGAATTAGTATCATGCTTTATGGTTGGCTCAAAGGATCTTTTCTGCTTTTCTTCAAACTTCTAGTAGGTTTTGAACAGAGTGAGATGGTTCCTATAGATGAGTATACTATAAAGTTGAGAAAAGGTTGATCAAAGAGATAGTTCCCATGGATGGACGAATTTTCGAGGTATGGAGGAGACACAATAAGGAGTTTGGCATTAACAAATGTTGCAAGTCAAAAAGTCTATTTACCCAGGAGCAAGGTTTGCTATACTAATCCGTACCATACCAGATGTACCAATATTGAACTAGCATGCAATCTCATACTATACCGACTCTTAGTACATCTCACTATCTCGTACTATACCGCATACCGACACAATAATATATTGATACTGGTACATGATCCAATATCAAGATAGCGAACCTTGCTCAAGACAATTGGGTAAACTTACAGATGAATTGCTGTCTTGGTTAAGTATATTTGCAAGTTACTAAGTTTCATACCAAAAAGCAATTAATATTAAGGCAACTTCAATTAGGAGCCTGAGACAACCTCAATGCATCAACAATACGAGTGGAGGATCTCAAATGTCAAGCACTCCACAAAAGGAAGTGCAAAGGCTCCAATATTACCTACCATGCGAATTTAGAAAGTTTTGAGGAAAAGTCTGTAGTTCTCTATGTACTTTGAAAGCAGTCATTAGGTGAATTGTGGAGGCATGGTAACGCAATATACAACCATTGGAACGCCAGGAGAGAAGGTTAAGAAGACTAACGAAAGCACTAAGATGCCAATTCCTTTTGGATAAGTGATGGAGAAAGCCCACTAGATCTGAACGCAAGGCAATCATCAATGGATCTAGTGAAGAATCTCATGTCAAGCCTTGACATTGTATCATTTGTTAATATGGATGAATCAAGTCAAACATAGGTAGAGTAGTTTCATGCAAAACACCAATTCCCTCCTTGGGTTTGGTGGTTTGAAGGAGCTGTTTAAGTGATGCAAAAGGTTCATAGTCAGAAACATTAACTAGAAAACTAACAAAGAAGAGCTCAAATTCAAAGAGAATGAAGATGAAAAAATTGGAGGCTGAAATGTTAGGGGAGAAAGAAATGGGAGACAAAGGCAAAGAAGCTTGGATTCAACGAGTGAAAGATTTCTAATAACTTATCCAAAGAGCATGTGGCATCTATAGGAGGAAAGTGCAAGGTTATTCCAGGTAAAGCTAAAGCAGGAGAGGTGATAGCAAACCAAGTGAAAAGAAACAAGGTTAAACAATGAGGGATAGAGGAGACAACCATTTGGGAGGGATTTTGAAGTTAGGGGAGAGTTGGTTTATATAGAGGATTTTTCTTTTCCATCATTGATGAAGTTTTTGATGTAGAATATTCAAGGCTCATAAAGCATGTTTCAAAGAGCAATTTTACAAAAATAATACTATGTGTGGAAAACAAGTTGAGCATGCAAAAATAAGAATGTTAAGATGGATTTGTGGAAAAACTAGAAAAATAAAGAAATGCATATGTTCAAAAAAAAAAAAGTTCATGAATTATACAAATTAAGGACAACAACAAAGTGATGGAAAATGATTTAAATGGTATAGACTTGGTTTGCCAAACTGGCCAGTTCAGAGCGTGCAAAGTTAAACCAGTCAATTCCCAGCATGGTTCAAGCCTCCCCTTCAACCTGCAATATAAGAATGCTCGATCGCCCCTCTTCACCTTCATTTAACCCCTCTGCCATATCAAAATGCTAACCATAGCCCCTCCGTCCCTGGCTAATTCCACAACAAAGTCTTACAACCTAGATAAGTCACTTTGTCTCACTAGATCCAAGCCTCTCTCTCTTGGCCTCTTCTCTCCCCCTCCCTTCCTCTCCCTCCCTCTCTCCCTCTCTGTCTCCCACTCTCTCTAACTGGATCCAAGCCTCTCTCCCTTCCTCCTCTCCCTCCCCCTCCCTCCCTCTCTTTTCCTCTCTCTCCTTCTCCAGCTCTCCCTGTTTCAATATGCTTGGAATGGCACAGTGTGGATCCGTATCATGCCTAATTGGTTGCCAGTAGGTATGACCTTCAGTACCGGTTCGACAAACCATATAAATATGTACAATAAAGATTTCCAAATACTCCAGCAAGGGGAGGTACTTTAGTTTGTGTTTAAGATTGTAAGAAAAAGAGCCAAAGATATACAAGATAACATGAAGTCATAGATGGAGTTTATAAAAAAGATATAGAGAAACTTTGAACAATATCAGAGATGGCCCTAAATGACAATACTTGTGAATGAGGATCCATAAAGCCGACCACGAATAATTGAGAAAAGGCTAGATCTGGATGGTTATGGAGGTTAAATAATTTATCTATTAGGTGGTGTCACTTTGATATGTATCAATAAACACATACGTTTGTAATTTGTTTATGATTGCTAGTCCACATTATGTGAGAATTCTCATTGTGATTTTCCTCCATAAGAATTTCTACCCTCAATTTTCTTGAGAACTAGGTGGAAGTCTAGCTCAAAATCAGGATAAGGGTGGGATCACACCAAAACCGCTTATATGAATACAAGAGACTTCACCAACTTTGTCAGTTGACACCCACAATTTTTTCTTCAATTTCAATTCTATCATTGGCATTTTACTGTCATTTTTATATGTACAATTCTAAGGTTCCTATGAGCTCTATATACCTACTATCCAAGTAATATTTAGTCCTAATATTGGTATTTGTTTTGAACCAATTGCACCATCTACATATCTTTATATAATGTGTTAATTCTGTGACTCATTTAAGCAATGAATTTCACATGCTCAAATTGCTCCAAAAGAGAGAGAAAGAAAGAGAGATACGTACGGTATCAGGTGGCGCATGTTGCTTATGTAAGCTTGCGAAGGGCAAAATTGCAACTGAAACTAAAAATAAGAAGCACACCAAAGAATATATATAGAGAATATTGGTTCCAGACTAGGGCTGCAAACGAGTCGAACTGCTCGCGAGCTACTCGAGTTCAAATTCGACTTGACTCGATTATTATCGAGTTCGAATCGAGCTCAAGTAGCTTTTCGAGTCGAGCTTGAGTAGCTTTTCAAGTCGAGCTCGAGTAGCAAGATACTCAACTCGAAAGCTCACGAGCCTACTCGAGTATATATATTTTTAATAATATTAATTTTATTTATAATATATATTAATATATATTATTAATAAGATAAGGTTCGATTTTGAGCTCAAGCTCGAGTATGGCTCGGTTCATATTTAAGTCGAGTCAAGTCGATCTTGAGCTTTGCCTATTTTTTATCGAACCGAGTTCGAGCTTGGAATGTTAAGGCTCGACCGAGCTCGAGCTGAGTTTCGAGCCCGAGTACTTTGAGTCGAGTCGAGCTTGAGCTTCCAGTTACTCGGCTCGATTACACCCCTATTCCAGATAAGATCACTGTCATAGTTTATTGATATTATGATATTCCTTTCCCTATTTAATAAACTCTCTAGCCATAGTGCTGCCACAAACATAGTGATCACATAGTACTTGAGAACGACCAGCATGGTGTCACCCAATTGCTCTTCCGCAGCATGTGCATAAGTTGGGGCATCACCTCTTGCACCACCATGATGAGGCTTCATGATCAAAGGACAGCAGATTTACAGTCCAATACCTGGCTAAATCCTAATGACATCGTTCTCTAACCATGCCTGCACAGATTCATTTTGATTGTTGGGCAAATCTATGCACTCTTCCAATAATGGACTCAAGATGAATGTACAGCTGAAAAAATCAAGATGCACATATACAACCAAGAATTGTTTCCTGCAGACAACCTGAACCCCAACAACCCAGTTCTAGTACCTGTTTAATGCAAAAATACTTAAATATCAACCATCAAATTTCATTGTGGTGGTTGGGTGCTAATAAGTTATGACATTATGCTCACATGATATTTACCGTGAAACTCTTGGCTATGTCCTTCACACTTGGAAAACTTTAATCTATGTTCCATTCAGATAAGTCCAAGCCAGTTGATTTATGTTTCTCATGAGATTGCACTGCGATTTAATTTCATGTTTATGCACTTGAAAAAGCAAGATAGAATCCTACCACACCCCCCCCCCACCCCCGGCCCCCCCAGCCCCCGCCCCCCGCAAAAAAAAAAAAAAACAACCTGGAACAAAAGAAGAAAAATAAGGTAGATAGAGTCTTGGTTCTTAAGTTAATACTGGCAAGAGAATGTGAACATAATTATGTGCATGGATAACATCAAAATGCTGGTGGAACCATTTTTTATATTTGAAAAACAAAAGGATTCCTGATGAATATTTGTCAAATTTCAAGTTGTTATATCAATGTATATTATAAAATACTTATATGAATAAAATGTGATGTCATACTTGATATCATCGTATGTAATGATAGTTCTATAATAATATAGAAGGTTTATTTGAGCCCTTATCTTTTCTTGCACCAAGCAACGACTACAAGAAATTTATCATTTGTGTTATATCATGCGATTAGTTTTACTTTTATGGTTTTCATGCATTAGTTAAGTAAATTATTCAAATTCAACAACCAACGCATGTGCAAAGTACAAACATATATAAGTATACTGTGGTACCCCAAACCCAAATTGATCAGCCCAATTTCAAATAGTAGCCAAATAATGGTGCACGAATTTTAAAGCATTTAAAAAAAAACTATGCATGAGTCCTAAAGCAAAGAAAAACAAAAATAAAAAAAAGGAAGGGCCAGCACATACACGACACGTGCTGGGTGGGAGGAATTGGACTCTCATTGAGAGTCCTCTTTATCGCAACTTCCCAGTGAAGATCGAAGCTAAGGACTCTGATTCCTCCCCTAGCCATCTTTAAAATGGGGCCAAGACTCCCTTGTAAAAGCCCCACTGTCGACCCCAATCATCACCAGAGAAGCCCTCATCCTTCTCTTTTTCTTCCAAGCATTCATCACCATGTCGACCTTGAATCCTTGCCGAAGATGAAGTGAGAATCCCTCAAACCATTCACTTTTCTTCTCCTCTCTTTTCCCCTTTTTGGTTGAGCCTTCACCAACTGAATTCCGTCGAACAATCGTCGGATTTTAGTAAAAAGGGGCAATCAAATTGATTCCCCTATTTCCATGATTTTCTTTTGTTATTTCCGACCATCCTCACTATCGGTAACTGGACCTGGGTCATGGTCGCTGATGTGGCCTGCTCTTCCAATCATGGACATTGTCGGCCGACAAGAGGTTCTCTGTCCGAAGAAGAAATGGGGGATCAAAGGATCCCCGTTCCATTAAAGAAGAGAGGAAGAAGAGGACTTACGTCCTCTGTTCGATGAAAAAAGAAAAAATAAAAGAAAAGAGAAAAAGAAAAAAGAGGAGAAAAAAAGAGAGAAAGAGATTCTCTCTCTTCTTTCCCAGCTTTAGGTTTGAATCCTGCCTTTCTCCATCTAGAAGTTTCATTTTCTCTCTCTAGTTTCACTCACTATAGATTTTCTCTATAATATTTTCTCTCTAGATTATTTCTCTCTCCTAAGATTTTCTAGATCTTTGAGAAGATTGATGATGAATTTGAATGACCCTAGTGAAGAGATCCTGATCCATGATCACCGGGCAGCGTATCGACACCCATCTTAACCAGATCTGATACCATTAGATTTCATCATCCATATTTTTATGAATTATCTGTGTAGTAATTCCATCATGATTGGTGAACAATGTCGCGTGCTTAGCCCTATTCCATCTTATTAGTTTCTCTCTCCTTTGATTTTCTCTCTCCACTTAATTTGCAAACTCTATGAAGGATTACTAGCCCTGTTGTTTTGAATCCAAGTTGATTCAGATAGCAAGACTATGAACCACCTTGTCGGTCAGACAATATGTCTGCATCATCCAAATCTTGTTGAGCATCATAAAATCTAGCTTGTATTGATCTTTATCGAATTCTTGTATCTTAGTTGATTCTGATTGGATGAAGTTACTTGATTAAATGGACCCCTTGATCGTCGAACGATATATTGACCTCCACCTTATTCTTATTGGATACTATTGATTTGATCATTCTCGATCTCTGTTGAATCATCTATGTCCTAATTGGATCTTGAACAAATGAAATTAGATGACCGGAACAATCTGGACTATTGGATGCAGCTATCAATCGATCCTGTCTTTTTTAATTATTTGTACCTTTTCTAATTATTGGAATTGATCTTGTATCGGGTTATGAATGTCTAATAATGGGATACTGTGATATGATCTATGAACCGAAGATTTTGAAAAGAAATTGCTAGAATAATATAGATTTGTTGGAATGCGTATGAGGTAAGTAGTGTTTTACCTTTATTAAATTTATATGGCATTTTATCAATAAATAAATTGAAGAATTTTGAATTGTATTTATTCATGATGTGAATATGGTGAAAGGCATTGAAAGTATTCTATTTTTTTTTTAAATAATTGTGATGTGTGATCATAACGAATGATCTAATGGATTGATTTAATATTTTATTATTTTACACTTATACTATTATCGAATAAGATATGAAACTAGATGATGACATGAATGTCGAATAAGATATGAAATTAGATGATGATGATGATATGAATTGTCAACCTATCTATAAAAAGGACTATGTCGTAAGCAGATACGCGACATGTCGCCAACAGCTTCACAACAAATTGCTAGCAGATTCACAATTCCCATGAATTATGCTGCAAGATGATACGCAACAGGCTACAAGATGACACATAGCCAGCCGTAAGATGATACGCAGCTTGCTGCAAAATGATATGCGGCCCACCGCAAGAGGATACGTAGTGTCATGGCTCTGCCATAGGAAAAATATAATCATAGCTAATGGTTGATAATAAAAACTTAAAAAATTGATGAAATTGAGATTATTAACATAAGTTATCTTTATGATGAATTGAAATTCTATGTACGAGTATTTGATAGTATGATACATCAAAATTTGAATTTTTGAATTGACATATTTATTATGTTATTTTATTAAACTAATATATATAATATTATTGCTTAATTGATTTAGTTAAAGGTATACATTGCTTACTAGGTTGTTTTGCTCATGATGAGTTTCTATTTTTTTTACAAATTCAGAAAATTAGCTTGATGCAGGGTTTCATTAGGGGAGTATGATTAGAGACGGAGTTAGCCTAGTTATTTGACTTAAGGTTTATCAAAGTTGATGCAAGACCTTGGTTAAAGTTGATGGTGTCAAACATTTATTTTCTTGTTGTTGACATTGAGTTTGATTCTATTATTTGAATTAAAGTTTGAACTTTAATCATTTAAATTTTATTCCATTGTCTGTTTATGACATTATGATGAGATGCCTTGCATGTTTATGGAAAGAGTTTCCTATAAGTATGTGATGGTTGCCATGATCTCGAGATGGGGGAGCGACATATATATATATGTTATTGCAATGCTCCAGCAAAACCAAAGTTTGTACCCTGGCTTTACTGGAAGATGACAATTTCACCCCATGGATTGTATTAGATAGCATTAGTTGTATGGGAGTACTATCATTTACATGATACTACTAATGCATTAAACAGTGAAGCAATCAATGAACCAAAAAAATTTGCATTGGTGACAACAATCAAATGAAAAAAATACATCTATGCTATCTTAAGCATTAGATGGGAGATGCAACTGTTTTCCAGTAGGAAAAGCCGCATACCTGGTCCATCCAGAGCAAGATATAACTATATCACATATGCAAATGTACAAACATATATAAATGTTTTGTCATTCATATATCCAACAAAACTGATACAAACAGAGAATAACAGAAAATATAAACCAAAAAGATGGTCGTAAGTCCATATTCTGCGTAGTTCATTTAAGAACCTGAAACTTGGACGATTGGATTATAAAGTCAGAGAAGAGAAACAAACCTTTTGTAGCAGAATACATAGGGTCAGCATACAAGGGATAGAGACCTGAGGCTGAGCCCAGATTTATTATCACACCAGGCTTTTTTGCAGATAGCATTGTCTGAATCTGAGTAAAATATTTGTGATCAGATAACTAGTAGAAGGAGCTTTAAGTATATTTTACACGGTATATACCAAGTAACAATGATGGGAATGTAACCAAACATTCTTATCTGTTATAACAACAAAATCTTACAGATGATATAGGTCAACTTGCAATGGAATATTAAAAATTACATAAATAAAATCAAAACTGTTAAGCCCAAGTTTGAAGCTATAGACTTGAAAGAATTCTCTTCCAGCAAGCCTTTTAATATCTCTCTGTAACGACGGTACTCCACGAGTCGTCTTCCTCTTCCAGCTATTACTGAAATTTAGCCAAGCTATTTTCACCTCTCTCAAAGAAGGTCACAGCAGAAATGGCCTTAACTATTTTTCTTGTGCAAGTTTCTTGACAACTCAAGTCATGCCCCAACCAGGGGTAAAGCTATGATTCTTGTGCAGGGGGGCCACAATGTTATTTAATAAAGGCTTGTCAGACTTCAAAGTTCGAAAACAAGCTTGTTATGTCATTAGGGCTTGGAACTGGGCCACGAAGAGCCAGCTCAAGTGCAGCCCAAAAATTTGTTAGGGCAATCCGGGCTTGGCTCAAAATTTCTTTCAAATCCCAGCCCGAGCCTGAGCCCTACCTGATGACCACTTGAGCATGACCCAAATAAGCCTGTTTAAGTTAAAAGGCTGGGCCCAACCTGAACTGCCTTAATTGACCTGCAATTCATGGCCCAAAATGTTCTAGACTGACCTAAAAAACTCCTGACAAAAGATCCTAATAATGAATTCAGGACAAGTTTTGGATCCAGCTTTGGGCCAAAAGCCAACTTGGGTTTCCGACTAGCCCAAGCATTGGCCGAGCCCAGCCTAAAAATTATTCAGGCCCTATTTTTGCAACCAAGTCCAACCCAAACAATATCAGGCTTGACTCAAGGCCCGACCCAAAGCCAACCTACCCAACAGGCCTTAGGCTGGCTTGAGCCCATTTCCAGAGCCCATTTCCAACCCTATATATCATTTATAACCATAAAGATAAGAATCAACTAAATAATTAATAAACTATATTTTTAAATATAAATTGTCATACGCCGCAACTTTATGCAATATATAGATCTTCATCTTCTAGGGCAAGATTTTGAAATGAGCGTCCTCCAAATTAGAAGATCTTAATACAGAGAGCGTACATCCTTTAATTCAATTTCTGCCACTAGTGTTCAAAACCCATTATTTTCCTAAAATAGTACAACAAACAAAAAATAACTATAACATTGTAATCTTATCCATCACCTGCAATTACTCAAGTTAGTTCTTTCCTCATGACCTTGACTATAACTTTCATCTTCTTTCTAGGCATTTGTGCTGATTAAAAGAAATACAATTAAAAAAATTTAAGAAATGCAATTTATAAGTAAGAGGCAACCTCTCTAATAACATTTCAGCTTCTGAAAATACAAAGAAAAAGAAAAAGAAAAAGATCATGTTGTCATTGTTTTTTTACTTATGTTGGTTAGTAATACTTCATAAAGATTTAGTAAAATGCTTAGTAGCAACTGAGCCAAACCGATTACAAGATCTATTAGCCATAAAAATTGTGTGAACTGGAAAATGTTCTAAAAGAAGACTATAAAGAAGAAAAGAAAAATTGACAACAATCAAAAAATAACCAGAACATTGTAACCTTATCCATCACTCGCAATTACTCAAGTTAGCTCTTTCTCCGTGACCTTGACTAAAACTTCATCCTCTTTCTAGACATTTGCGCTGATTAAAAGAAATACAATAAAAAAAACGTTTAAGAAATGCAATTTATAAGTAAGAGGCAACCTCTCTAATAACATTTCTGCTTCTGAAAATACATTAAAAAAAAAAAAGGATCATGTTGTCATTGTTTTTTTACTTACGTTGGTCAGTAATACTTCACAAAGATTTAGTAAAATGCTTAGTAGAAGTTGAACCAAACCGATTACAAGATCTATCAGCCATTAAAATTGTGTTAACTTGAAAATGTTCTAAAAGAGGACTATAAAGAAGAAAAGAAAATTTGACTGTGTTTTACTAGCCTATCAATTTTCTAACAGAGTTAGAATGACATGGCCAAAACAGCAACCTGAGGCATTGTTTATTTTTTATTTTTCGTTTGTTGAACACAGCTTGGGGCACTTTGATTTCAGCAATTATGGTTAGGGGAGAGTGATGAGAAAAATATATAGGCAGGAGAAGCAAAAAAAGACTTGGTGGAAAGGACTTAAAAATGAAAGGGACGATCTGGAAATTCCTTGAAATTGGAAAGAACATGTCGCAATACAGAATCTCAAACTGCCAAGACTCCACGCGACTTTTTCAATCAAAAAATGCTATTTCCCTCCAGTACCCCCACAGCACCAATCCAATTCTCCATATCATCTTTCCTCATCGGACAGTAAGTGAATGCCATAGTGGTGCAATATCATTACTTTTCCATATTCCCCCCTCCTCCAAAAGATCTTGAGGGCCAATTGACTCTAATCAGACTTATTGTGTTTCTTCTTTTCCTTTTAGCTGGTGGGTCAGGCCTTCCAGCAAATTGCTAGTCACATGCACAAGGGAAGGAGGCCTTTGAGGCCAGGCTCTTAGGGAGTGCTCTGCTTCTGAACTAGGGAAATCAAACTCATTGATACCAAGGTGGAAGTCTCCTCTTACTCTATCATAGTCTTTTCAAAGTCTTTACTTTCATAACCCATTATTAAAGTTTAAATTTTGATAAGCTGCTTAGGGCAATTCCACTGATTCATAAAAATAAAGCTTAATAAACTTCCTCTTATAGAAGACCTACTTTCTACTAGTTTGAGGCACATGAATGACAAGAAGTAATCTGGATGAAGCACAAGGTTATCACAAAAGGTCTTAACTCTTAAATTTTGGCCAGATCCTAATCAAACTATTTCAAGAATAATGGACTGCACATAGTTGGACTGGATCCTAGAATAGTTTTTATAATCTATTCCGCTAAAGCCAACCAATTACTCCAATACAGTTCAGCCAGTATTGACGGATTCAGTAAACTTTAGGGTTTCAGCCAAAAATCACTGGATGAACATCAATGCTAGGTTCAATCATTATTTGGGTAATTCAGTGTATTTTGGGAATCATTTCTTTATTTCTTCAGGTATGATTAGTGTCAGATATCATTTTTATTTGGGAAATTAACATCCTCTTTTGTTTGAATGCCATCTTACATTTAGTCCTCTACACAGTTAGCACATTATGTTTTGTCCCCATACACAGTATGGTTGTCTTATACACAATTAAGCATGGCCTACGGATTAAACACGAAATGGCCATAGAAATTAAGAGCCAGAAAAAATTTCAAATTTTTAATCATAGGTTTTAAATATAGAATGGCAGTGTAGACCTCAATTTCACCCTTTACTTTTTTTTTTCAAGTTAAAATGAGGGTCAATTACTTATGGTGCAACACCCTAGTAGCACCTAGCAAAAAACTTCTACCCAGAATTCCATTCTTGTTTCAGAATTTCTAAGGAAACTCTCCTCCGATACACTTCAAAAGTGCTTCCTATTCTAAACTTTTTGGAGAGATTCATTTCCTGCAATTACACCTAAATCCATCTCTGCACCTGTTCCCACTTCGGGTAACTAAGTTCCAGACTCCAAAAGCATTTTATTAAGATTAAATACTTTTTTTCTTCTGTGGAGCAGGAAGAGGTTAAAAGGAGTTCAAGGAATAGATTGAGCCTCCCTCTTCCAATGAGTGGATTCACAAGATTTGAACTTGGATTTGGATGATTGGAGCTCAGTTCTATGCCTTTAGATCTTTTAAAAATTTTAGTTGTAACTCGTATGCTGATATACAGAACTATATACAATGGTAAGCAACACACCAAATTCATATTTCTACACATGATAACATTTGTGCAATATTTACATACTTACATTGTTATGAATAATATAAGTAGATTGTTGTTAAAAAAATTGAAAGTTAAAGTACAAACTGACTCATACATAAAATGATTGTTTATGTTTTTCATTCTTTTCAATAATTTTTATTTTTTAGTTTTTGGCCTTTCAGGCCTTCAGTCCAAAATCATCAAGACCATACTTCTAAAATTTCAAACAATAAAAAGTATTCAAAATTTCAAATAACATAATATGCACTCTCTTGGATTTTTTTTTTTTTGTTTATATAATATTTTTGTTATTTTACTGGTTTTCCAATATATTTCATTTATAAAAATCCAAAATACGGAGCAAACTATCAAATCATTACTCAATAAGACCAACTGAAACCCAAGTCTCCAAACTAATGTTTCAAGCCTCAGTATTGGGCCTCATATTTGTATCTAACTAATACATATCGGTATAGCATGGAAATGGTACATTCTATTACCAATACATGGTACAGTAGTGGGCTTAGCACAGCACCTTTACGATGTGTTGGCACACGGTGTTCCAAGTCCCACTACCAAACCAATACATTATGAAGTTGCTAAAGTATGCCATGTACCCCTCAGCGTGAGTCAGACATAAAATCTTGCTCAAAACCTTGAGTGTAACTATCTTACAAGATTGTTAGAAAGAAACATAGATGCAGTTAGTAAAAGAAAATTATAACCCTTCATTATATATTTTGTTGTTCTTTCGAGTGTTGAGTCCACATTATTGTTTAGATTCTTTAGAACATTAAAAGATGCTACAAAAGGAACTCCACAAGGTAGAAGCAATTGATGTAGAACCAAACCACCTATTTTACATATTAGTAAGTTAACTAATCCATTGAACGAAAGTGCTGTCATTATAAAAATTTTGAGCTCTACAAGTATCTAGTTTAAGCTTTCCCAAGTTCTTCCGTCATGAGAAAATGAAAAGAAAGTCAAATTTGCAATTAGACTTGTAGCCTGAGCCAGTTAATTAACTCTTCCTTGTTTCTCCTTTTTTCTTTTCCTTTTTTGTCTTAGGAAACAATAAGAGGCTAAATTTTTCATCAAGAGACCAGTATGCATAGTAAAAATCACAAACCTACAATTTATACCAGCATTATAAAATCATTAGAAGTTTGTGTTGCAGGTCTTCAAGTGTTGAATTCCTTCTGATGGTAAGTTTCATCAAGTTCTTCACTCCCTCTCTTTCCTTTTCTTTTGACCTAGCACATCACAGGCAGCCTGTTTTGCATGATAATGAATTGCTTGCAAAGAACTACTATGACCCATAGTTTTTTGCAACCTTGACAATGCCAACTTATACAATCATGAATGTCATCACACAACAGTTCTTGGCTTCTTGCACTAAAGGTTTAATCCCTTTCATCATTTTCTTGAAGTTTTAGCTTTCTTCACATTTCACAAAGCACCCAGACATATCAGGTGAGCAGCTCTGCTGCTCAAAAATACTCTCTAGCCTGCACGATATTCCATATAACCTGATTTATAATATATACATGCATACATACGTACATATTTTGTCCTCTAGTAGCAATTTTAGTGGGTAAGATATTAAGTAGCAGAAAAAAAAATGTTTCTAGACTCAGGCTTCAAAATGAAATTTGCTAATGTCAACAATGAATTGCCTAACAGTTAATAATAAGTATGCATACCCCAAGGCGTGTACAATCAATAAGTGCAGTCAGGTTAACATTGACAGTACGTCTCCATGTGCCATTCCCATCAGTTTTGTCTTGATAAAATGGAACCATATTGCCAATTCCAGCACTATTGATACAGATATCGAGTCCTCCATAGGTCTCCACATGCTTCTCAAAAGCAGCAGCAACATCACCTACTCATTATGAATTTTCAATTACAAGGCTATTAAATAAAGAGTCAAGAAATCACATACAAATAATTTATTTACAGACCAATGATTTCTAAGATGTACCTGATCACTATGAACCAATAAACTTCTAATTATATTTAATCCAATGGATTTCTCTTCAATTCAATTTATCAAAAATGTCATCATAAGGATGGCATTAATGTTCATAAAGCATTTAAATATAGTCATTCCCTCTTGCAAAAGTAATACATGGACCATCAAATCAACAATAAGAAACATTTATGATAATTTACAGATCTGAAGATACAGGTGGACCACCACAATTGGTTTAGTTCCTCTCCAAAAATTTAACTTTTATGCTTTTGATATTAATCTTGTGGCCATTTGATGCATACATAGGTAAGAGCTTCCAAACTAATATTCTTATTATATCATGTTTTGCAGCAGATCATGGCTCAAGATCACAACAACATTAGTTATGCTCATTTAGCATCATCTGCACAACTATAATTTCTGCGAGTGCATATTATCATAGGATCAGCAAGTGAATATCATCCAACCACTTCATGGTAATAGCAGATGATATATCATTAGAAACATTTGGTTGATGTTCATAGCCATAATCTGATATTATTTACTCATATGTCTGTTTAAGCACATAGACATTCAAAGCTTATGAAAGAATAGCTACCTACAAAAATGATTATTTTTCTGAGAACTATATACAAGATCATTGCAGAATAAAGGTAAATAACAAGGAAAGAAAAATTTTTCATCCAAAGTTCAGGCAATAACATGCAAAAAGGCAGTGCATGAATGGTCAGTCAGTATCTACCCCTTACGTTGCTATATGATATGTCATATGATGCTAACTTTTGTAATTGTAATATAGTAGTTTACCTCCTCAGCTAATGAGAAATCCAATCACATATTTAGGCCAGTGACTTCAATCCAAAAGCTGAATAGAAGTTTAGATATTTGTGTTGCTGTATTGAGCTTGGAAAAATTTAAGAGGCAACAAATAACTACTAGAATCTATTTAGCTTCAAATTTCAAAGGAATATCTTAAGGTATAGAAATTGATAGTTGTCATATGCATTTGGGAAATGGGTGGAATACTCACTTGAATTTGTGACATCACACCTGATAAAAATAGCTGGTGGAAATTTAAGTTTCAGATGGAACTTTTCATTCTCTTTTTCTATCAAAAGAGCAACTTCCTTCCCCCTCTCTTCAGAGCTGTCAACCACAGTTACACATACACCTTTTTGTGCAAGAGCCAAGCTAAGTGCTTTACCTACAAAAGTTTGATAGAACAAAATTAGTAGTAGGCTTTACATCCACACTATCTGCATAAGGACAATTTTACATGATAGAGAAAACATGTAATAACAAACATTATTGCATGATGGCACATTCATTTGACATATAAAGACCTCATTTGAACTCTCAAATTTCCTGAATCCTGATCTAAACAAAACTTATAATATATTGACGGAACCATATTTCAGGATATTTCATGATTTGAGGCTTTGAGCCATTTGGAGAAATAAAAGAAAAGTCAGTGTATTGTAACTTGTTTTAAATGTTGAAAAATCAGACTTCTTCTGTTGTCAACAGTCACAGGCCTGCAAATAGTAAAGTGCCCAGGTATTCAGACAGGCCCTGCATTCATATGTAGGAATTTACTCTTCATTCTGTATACTTAATTGATGGTTCAGAAAATCTACTCTGATAAAGAGTGTAGAATAAGCCTATATACACAAGAACATTTTATTTAACAGACAAAGTACCATTTGAGCATTTATGCAACTGCAAGAGGCGAAAACACCTATTTCCAATTTACCTAAGATTTTCTGTGAGTTACCTTTTTTTTTTTTCAATTTTCAAGATTTATAATTCTAGCTATTCATGGGGTAGAAGCTTTCAGCTCAAAGCAATGAGTAATTGATTCATAAAATGATAAAAAGAACAAAAACATTTTAAGTAAAAAAGCCATATGAGAAAAAAGATTGCACCATGTACAAAGTTCATGATGGTGATTACTATGTACTGGATGAAGATGGTTTATAATTTTTTCCACATAACTAAAAAATAATAACTACAATTTCCAACAAAAAGGCCATGATGGCAGCTCAACATGTGCCAAACTCCAGTAGAGCAGACCCACTATTATTTGCCAGTAACAGTACTCTCAAGAACAAAAAACTCACATGCTCTCTACATCAGCTCTTTGTACTCAAGCATCGCTAAGAACACATAAATCGATAAAACAGAATCCAAAAGCTTAGAGACAATAAAAATTTCGCAAGTAACTGTATTCAGCAGGACATAAACCATCAAGCAGCCCCCAAGTTGTTAGCCATTGTGGCCATGAAATCCAACTAAATGGAGTGCTGTGATACTCCATTCTAACAAATATGTGATCCCAAATAAATATATCCATTGGAGAAGAGATGGAACCGAAACTTTCCTCTTATCATGGAATCTGAATGTTGGAGCACTTCTATAGGAGATGGACTCTAAGATCAAGTATGATGGAACCACAAGACCCAAGTCTATCCATATCCACGTTCTGGCTAAGCGAACTTGTGAGTTTCTCAATCTCGCAACTCCGGTGGTGATTCTATTCCTCCCTCTTCATTTTATTTTTAATTTTTATCACTGATATCAAATTGGACCCGTTCATAGCCTATGTGGACTAGGGGATTGCAGTATAAGCCCATTGGGGTTGACCAAGGATTGATTGTTGTGTTTATGATTAGATTTATAGTACTTTTGATTAGATTTGAATGAATTTGGATCCTTAGCTTAATGATGATGCTAGGATTTAAACAAAAGGAATATATAAAGACTCGTACGGGCCAAAGTTTTAAATCCCGTGAGATGGAACTATCCCGGTTTTCCATAGAATGGGACATGCCACTGTCCTGCCCCATCCGGATACTTGAGATAGGAGATGTCCCAAGATATCCTGGATGGCCCTGTCCCAAAACATAGGATGGTATCCTGTCCCGATATCCTACAGGATCGGGATCTGAATCCTTGGTATGGCATGTATTTAGCCCCACACCAGCTATATTCAGAATAGATTTTGGGTGTTTATACACAACCAATGATCCCAAAAAAGCAAAAACATGTGCTTTTGATCTTGATGTTAATACCAATCAGAAACTTTTTCCACTTTCGACCCTTTGAGTCATCCGTCACATCTTCACACCAATTTCCATTGACATCACTCGAACTTATTTCAGCATAAAACTCCACTTTCCAACACGGAAGGAAAGAGAACGAGGAGAAGAAGGGCGAGAGCCCGCCCTATCCCCCCGGGATGAAAACAATGACCTCGAGAGGCCAACTTTATCCCGCGGGGATCGAGCAACCGCGACACCTTCTTCCCCTCTCCTCTGCTCTCTACCTTTTTCCGAAACAGGGCAACCTCACCCTGTTTCCGAATGACTGACAGCTCCTGAACAAACCTCTCGCTGAAATTTTGAAATTTTCTACCACAATCTTCGGCCAAAGAAAACATACAAGGCAAAGAAATAACGAGAGCAACTAGTTACCGATTCCGGAGGCACCGCCGGTGACGAGAGCAGACATGCCGGGCTTGAGCTCCATCTTAGAACCAATCTAAGGTACGGTTCGAAAGATTTATTGGGCGAAGAGGAGGATTGTGAACGGGTGATGATATATTAATAGAAGGCACGCAAGGGCAGTCACCTTGATTAGCGGAGAAATCATGTCCTAATCGGCATGCATCACCGTTAATCACAGCCGTTTATTTTTATAGCGGTGGATCAAGATGTGCGTTTGTTGAATAGAGCCTATGATCCGTGCACGCCGCCCACAGTGTCGGGTATAACTTTTTATCCGTTTAGCGGTAGTTAGCCAGAACAAAGAGGGTGGGCGGAGTCCCGTCTTGGCTCCTGGAAGGCAGCGTTTGTATTATGAATTAGACTGACACCGAAACAAAGTATGACGGTCCATTGGAAATATCGGCAGGATTTGGATCGCCTGTCTCCCAATGTTGCGTGTTTCGGCATATTCAATTCTTCTACTTTTTTGGTGCGAATATGTTTACCCTTGTGGAGGAGCTCCTTGTCATCATGCACACCATCGGCATTGCGCGTCTGACATCTTAAACTCAAAAATTTCGAGCGGGTTTTTCAAGGCCCACGTCACATCTCAATCATCGTCGATGGGTGGCCAAGGTAGATCGTTGGAGATCCGATCTGGGCGAGAATGTATGAATTTTTTAAAAGAACCGTTGCTTTCCGACATCCCGACAGATACTTTACAAATAAAATTGAAAATCTTGGCCTGCAAAGTAAATACAAAAGTCTTGAGTTATATTCCACCACCAGGATTTTAAGTTTGAAACTGCGCCTCGATTAAAGGCAACCCTGGGATATGGTAATTGAAAATTAAAAACTATGGTAAGACACTAATTTGAAATTCATGCCTTAAAATTTATTTAAAAGGGAAAATGATTCAAAATGCTGGCATATATGAACATATAATATTCTGTGGCATGTTGAGATTTGTTGGCTTTCAGATATTTAGGACCAGGATATTTAGAAAAATACTATACCACTTAAAAATCAGATAGGTTATTTTCTAATAAATGATGAGATTTTGAATCCCATGATAAAGGGGCGTATTTGTTTCTCCATAAATGGAAAGTCTCACTATTCCATCTCATCCTGCCAACTATTTAGATCAAGATTCTTGGTAGACACCCTATATCTCTTTCCTTTTTTTTTTTTTTTACTTCTTTCTTTCTTCCTTCCTTTTTTTCCTTTTTTTTTTTTCCTTCTTTTCTACTTTTACTTTTTTTTCCTCATTTTCTTTTCTTTCTTTTTTTTCCATTTTTCTTTTTTTTTCATTTTTTTATTCTTTTCTCTTTTCCTTTTCTTCTCTTTTTCCACGTGAATGGATTTCAAAATCCTACCCTACCATGGTTCTATTTTCTTGCATATGATGCAACCAGGGTACTTTCTGAAGGGAAATCCTAATTTTTCGGTCCAGGTTCGTCCAGATCTGATTAGATCAAGAGATATATTTCAAAATTTTTCTCTTGATCTCAATCAGATTTTGATATGTTTCAGATCTGATTCTTATTATTTTAATAAATAAAATAAAATAAGATAAATTAAATTTAATTTAATTTATCTGATTTGGGTAATCCTATTACCCTGTAGATGATCCTGATTGCAGCGGAAGGTTCTGGATCTTAGCCACGCAAGTGCCTGGCCTCTACCGGTATCCACTTGGGTTGGATCTGGAGATCCTCTTCTTCTCTATCACACCTCCAAAAATCAGATCTGGATCTGATCTGGAGGATCTTCAAAACTCTTTTGAAGATCTGCAGTCGTCCTTTTGCAGCAGCGCAGCCTTCTTGCTTTTGATCGCCTTTCCTTGATCTGAATCGCACCAACCTAAGTCCAAAACACCTTTTGGACGTGGAGAGCAAGGGGAGAAGAAGACTATGGCATGGAGAAGGAGGGGAGAGGCAGCCTTGGGGCGTGGGGTTTCTCAATTGCATTCACTTAGATTAGGGTTGGGCGCAGGGTCTTATTTATAGACCTCTTGTGATCCAACTCCTCTTCCTCTCAACCAATCACAACCCTTTGTGAAATCAGATCTAAATCTGATTGGTTGGAATAGAGACCCCTGGATTCCTCCTTAGAGGGTGCCTAAGACCAGTCAAACTGGATTCTTAGTAGAACTCTGATTGGAATCCAAAAGGGAGGTGGAGTCCTTGTCCAACAAGGACTCCTAGGCGCCTCCTACTTGGGCTCACGCCACCCTTGGCGTGCGCCCTTCTCCTTGCCAGGTTCTGGCAGGGGGACAGGCCCCCACCAGCTCTCCAATAGGTGCATGACATGTGGTCAAAAGTCAAAGTGGTCAATGGTCAACGTTTGACCAGTCAAAGGTAGACTTTTGACCAAAGTCAAAGAACAAGAAATGGCAGGTGACCAAAAATGGCAGGTAATGTCTTACAAAATAAGACAACCTATTTCTGACTTGGACAACCTCCAGTCAGACCATATGAAGGCCTCTGATTGAGCACAAACTCCTTTGGCTCAGTCAGGACAACTTATTTATGATAGTAAAAGAAGAACGTTAGGTTCAATCGAGTGCTAGCACGATTTCCTTGAACCTAATTGAATCTCATTCAGATCAATTGAACTAGATCAGTTCAATTGATGATCACCAGATTCAAACCCTTGTTTGTGTGACCCAGTTAGGTTCAGTTCTGTATGGTAATGGGATATGTCATGATCTCTATCATCGACATCATCGAAACTCCTTTCGATGGATCAGAACTCTTCTGATTCGAACAGCTAGAATGATCGATCATCTAAATCATTCTAATTGCTCCCAAAATCCACCAGTGACACCTAGCAGTATATGGTGGCAACCCATCAGAGCTGAATGCGAACCTCTTGGTGCAGCTACCTGTGTGATTAAGTTCTTCTATCTTGAGCCCCGATCAGATTAGGGTTAAGGTGAACTCGTCAAACCCTAGTCTCTGTCATATGATGTAATCATTCGATTCGAGTCCAATGTGAAAATCTAAATAGAAACTCTTTCTATTATTTCACTCTGCCATGGCCATGGGCTTCTGGACTTGATTCTCATGATCATCATAGGGCTGCTCCTCTACCACCGAGGTAGATAGATTCCCATCTTGATGCAATCCAGTTCCTACAATGAACATGCTATAGCCAACATACACCTCAGGGTTCCATATGGCTAGGAGACCGAGTAATGGTGTAGTCAAACTATAACACCCTCAAGGTGAACTGCCGATGCATCTCAGGTCAAAGAACCAGACACACTACTGCAGCATCGAGTCAGTCATTGACGAGAAGGTAGACTTCCTAATGACTACTCGAGGTGGTCACGCTCAGTGCCCTCGTTCTCTAACGAGTACCTGTACTCTCGCTCCGGTGTCTCCACACCGTAGACTCAAGACTCATCTACTAAAGAGAAGCGATTGTACACCAACCTTCCGGATCAATCACCATCCTCGTGATGATCCTATGGTCGGGAGCATGTTTATGAGTTAATAATGATTATTCATGTCTTAAATTTTCAACTCTTGAAAATATGAATTATCATTACCATTAACTCAAAGGATGTATCACAGACACTAAATACACATATGTGATAGAAAATAACCCATTTTATTAATTATAGTCAAAATTATAATTTTGCCCCTAGAAGTGTATTACAAGTGTCAGCCAATTCTGGCTTCTAGGGCACATATATCTAACAATCTCCCACTTGTCCTAAAGCCAATTGGCTACAAGTCTAAGTCCCATCTTCTCAAGGTGGGCTTCGATCTTCTGCTGGCCCAACGGCTTTGTAAGTGGGTCTGCCACATTATCTGTGGAGTTGACTCTCTTGACCTCAACGTAACCTTTCTCAAGGTAATCGCGGATGAGATGATATCGCCGCTCAATGTGCTTGGACTTCTGGTGAGACCTCGGCTCCTTAGCAAGGGCTATGGCGCCATTGTTGTCGCAGTAAAGAGGAATGGCATCTGATGGCATTACTCCAATTTCTGCAGCAAACTTCTTGTACCAGAATGCTTCCTTTGCAGCCTCTGATGCAGCTATATATTCTGCTTCCATGGTGGAATCTGCTATCACAGTTTGCTTGGAACTCTTCCAGCTGACAGCTCCACCATTGCACACAAACAGACTTCCAGATGTCGACTTTCGATCATCTATATCGGACATGAAATCCGAGTCTGTGTATCCCTGGACTTGGAGTTCTCCATTACCAAAGACCAACATCATATCCTTAGTTCTTCTCAAGTACTTAAGGATACATTTCACAGAAGTCCAGTGTTCTTCACCTGGATTTGACTGATATCTGCTTGTGACACTCACAGCATGGGCTATATCAGGTCGTGTACATAGCATGGCATACATGAGGCTCCCTATTGCAGAAGCATAAGGGATCTTGCTCATGCGTTCTATTTCCTCAGGTGTGCTGGGGCACATCTTCTTGGAAAGATGAATACCATGTCTGAAGGGTATTAATCCCCTCTTAGAGTTTTCCATACTAAACCTCTTTAGTACTTCCTCTATGTACATCTTCTGTGAAAGTCCTAGCATCCTATTCGGTCTATCCCTATAGACCTTAATTCCTAGAATAAAGGATGCTTCACCTAGGTCTTTCATGGAGAATTCCTTGGACAACCACATCTTGACTGATGTCAACATGGGAATATCATTCCCAATAAGGAGGATGTCATCCACGTACAATACGAGGAAGACAACAGCGCTCCCACTGACCTTTTTGAAAACACATGGTTCCTCTTCATTTTTGATGAAACCAAACTTTTTGATCACATCATTGAAACGAGTGTTCCAGCTCCGAGATGCTTGCTTAAGTCCATATATGGACCTTTGCAGCTTGCAAACCTTGTGATCAGTATCACTGGATGTGAAACCTAGCGGCTGTTCCATATAGATATCTTCCTCAAGATATCCATTTAGGAATGTCGTTTTCACGTCCATTTGCCATATTTCATAATCGAAATAGGCTGCAACGCAAGCAATGTGCGGATGGATTTTAGCATAGCTACTGGGGAAAAGGTATCCTGATAGTCAATGCCTTCGCGTTGACTATAACCTTTTGCCACTAGTCTAGCCTTGAATGTCTCCACATTCCCATCTGCACCAATCTTTCTCTTGAAGATCCATTTACACCCAATAGGTACTATACCTTCTGGTGGATCTACCAAGGTCCAGACTTGGTTTGAGTGCATCGAGTCAATTTCTGACTTCATTGCCTCTAAGCCATTTCTCGGAGTCGATATCTGATATCGCCTCGTTGTAGGTTTTGGGATCATCACCATGAGCACCATTACCTATGAGGAACATTTCCTCTACTCCTCTGAAATAATACCTAAGTATCTTTCAGGGGGACGGGAAAACTCTTTCCGATCTACGAGGTGGAGGAGGTAGTGTTCTTATTGGCTCAACCTGATTTGGTTCCAATTGGTCCTTAGCTCGTTCTGCTTGTGAGACTTTCTCATCAAGCTTAATCTGCTTTCCAATGCCGCTATCTTGAATAAACTATTTTTCAAGAAAGATGGCATGTCGACTCACAATCACATTGTGGTCTTCTGGAATGTAGAAATAGTATCCTAATGACTCTTTAGGATATCCTATGAATCGAGCTCTAAAGGACCTAAACTCTAACTTGTCCGCTTGTTGTCTTTTGACATGAGCCGGACAACCCCAAATTCTGAGATGACTCAGACTTGGTTTCTTACCGTGCCATATCTCATACGGTGTGGTAGGAACGGTTTTAGAGGGAACCCTATTCAGTAGATAGAATTGAAGTTAACAATGAATGTCCCCAAAGAAAATCAGGGAGGTCTGTGAAGCTCATCATGGATCGAACCATATCCAATAGAGTCCGATTTCTCCGTTCTGAAACCCCGTTGAGTTGAGGTGTTCCTGGTGGAGTCCATTGAGAGACTATGCCATTTTCCTTAAGATAGTCTAGGAATTCCCGGCTAAGGTATTCACCTCCTCGATCTGATCGAAGAACCTTAATGGGTTTTTCCAGTTTGTTTTTCTACTTCATGTCTGAATTCTTTGAACTTTTCAAAAGCTTCAGACTTGTGTCTCATAAGATACACATACCCATACCTAGACAGATCATCGGTAAAGGTAATGAAGTAGACAAAATTGCCTCTAGCCGGCACATCAAATGGGCCGCACACATCAGTATGTACTAGGGCAAGGAGATCTGTGGCCCTCTCCCCATGTCCAACAAAAGGGAGTTTAGTCATTTTGCCTTGAAGACAAGATTCACAAGTTGGATATGACTCAAAAGTCAATGGACTCAATAGCCCATTTTTCTCCAATTTGTTGAATCCTATCTTCTGCTATATGACCTAATCTCAGGTGCCATAGATATCTGTCGTTTGGACTATCCCTAGGTCGTTTGGCATTCACGTTTTGCTCGATAGTTAAAACAGGTACATCAATATGTAGCTGATAAAGACCATTAATAAGGAAACCATTTGCAATTTTATTTCTTTCATAAAGAATGTTACAATGGTCCTTAAAGAAGGTGAATCACATAACCTTCTTGTGCTAAGCATGAAACAGAAATCAAATTCCTGCTAGCTGCAGGCACATAATAACAGTCTTTTAAAACTAAGTCTAAACCAGATGGTAATCGAAGAGGGTATGTTCCCACGGCTACTGCAGCAACTCTTGCTCCATTACCGATGCGTAGGATCATGTCTCCATCCCTCAGCCTCCTGCTATCCTCAAGACCCTGCATAGAAGTGCACAGATGAGCACTAGAACCAGAGTCAAGCACCCAACTGGATGCAGAAGAAACCGTAAGGTTAGACTCAATAACGAGCATACCTCCAGAAGGACCTTCCTTCTTGTTCTTCAGGGTGGCCAGGTAAGTAGGGCAGTTCCGCTTCCAATGGCCGTCGCTGTTGCAATGGAAACACTTTCCTTTGCCATCGGCCTTCTTCTTCGGTTCTGCCTTCTTCTTCTTTGATCCTTCCACCTTTTGCTTTTTCACAGACTTCTTTTTCTTTCCATAAGACTTTCTTTTGGAAGAAGTCCGTTCCATAGCAAGAACTGAGCCTTTAGAACCTTTCATAGAAAGCTCAGCGGTAACCAGCATATTCATCAACTCGGCCAAGGAATTTTGAAGTTTATGCATGTGGTAATTCATGATGAATTGCCCATATGCATCAGTCAAGGATTGCAGAATAATATCGTTCTGCAGATCCAAGTCCAACTTCACACCGAGCTTCTCAAGCTCTTCCATGTCCTTGATCATTGTCAGACAGTGATCTTGGACTGACTGCCCATCACGCATCTTAGCCTTAAAAAGTCATTTCGTGACTTGATATTTGGCTGCGCGACTCTGTTCACCAAACATCTCCTGCAGGTGAGCCAACATTTGGCGAGCAGTCCCGATATCTTCATGTTGGCGCTGGAGCTCATCAGACATCGAGCCCAACATGTAGTATCTGGCCTTATTATCTTCGTCAATCCATTTTTCCAGAGACGCTCTCTGTTCAGTGGATGGACGAGCTGGTAAGGTGGGAGGGTCCTGGTCCAAAACATGTGGTTAACTTCTCTGAACCCAAAATAATTTTGTAGTTCCTGAGCCAATCTTTATAATTGGGTCCAGTCAGTCTATGTGTGTCTAGGATACGTGCCAATGGGTTGGACGCAGACATTTTCCTGTAGAGAGTCAAAGATTCTAGTTAGATACTGTAATTTTGACTTGACCAATTTGTTTAGGGATTTTATTTTTAAACAAATTAGCTCCCACTATTTTCTCGGATCCCTACACTCCCTCTGTAGAGATGCGAAAATCTCCACGATTAATGATTTCTAGTGGGTGGTGCGGTCTCACCAACTGACTCATCACCTCACCTAACAGTTATTGGTGATGGGTTAGCCAATGAGTGAACAACTCTTGTTCAATGATTCTCTAATCATGGTGCACCCAAACTTGGTCTCTAATTCATGAATCTCACCGTATCCGAAATATTGATCCACTCCTTAGTTAAGTCAGACCCACCATTTGCATAGACTGGGTTCCTAATTGAGGTCTCTCACCGTATCCGAAATATTGAGCCCAACTCATCCTCCAGCCCATAGCATCCAATGCCTAATAGACATGGTTGCATCTTCCCGGTGCAACTGAGCCACTGTATCCAGCCGAGAACAATCAACCCCGGGAAGGGCCCGCACATCTACAATGGTGGAAGACCTCAGACTTAATCTTTTCTTAGGGAGAATTGATTCAGGTCTCATTAAACTAGACTTGGCTTAGTCATAACAATTATGACTAACCTAGTGGCATGGGTTAGCTCGGATTATTGACCACCTCAGATCAGAACTGTGTCAACAGATATGGCCAGGTAAGTGAGACCGGTGGAAGGAATATGCCATTAACTCGCACAAGAACGCATTCAGGTCGAGTAGCTTCCAATTAAAAACCAGTCGGTCGTCTGTGCCAAACTTACCTTAGACACCAAATTGTTGAGTCAGAACCAATTGGGTTAGCCTACAATCCAGACTCTAACCTCTGAGCCTAATTAGGTCTTGCTTGATCGTGACTCGATCTTGACCCAGACTTAATCCTATTAGGCTGGTCAATTTAAGCATTGTTGATCCCATCTAACCAACTCTTGATTCGGTTTGATCAACCGCTTAGACCTAATTGAGCTACCCAAGCCCGAACCCAGTATTATGAATATGTCTTAGATCTGAAATTCTCAATTTTAGACCTAATTAATATTCCATAAACTTAATTCTTAATTAAGTTGGGTTCATAAACAAAATATGCACAATAAATCCTAGGGTTTCAGGATCTAGGGTTTTGCAGAAAGTAAGTTTTGGGTTTCTGATTAAGGACGAACACGCAGCACCCCTACACGTCATAAGAACACCCCATCGAATGGGAAGAGAGGGCCTTTAAACCCTTCTTCGTTCTTATGACCGGACGGCCAAGAGGAACGCCTTAATCAGGAACATTCAATACTACAAAACAATATCAGATCTATATCATATATCTCATATATAAAGTAGATCTAATCATGGCATATTTTGCATACATCTCATGTATCATAATCATGCATGTTTTCAGATCTAAATTATCTCATAATAATCTAAAAAATTAGATTTAAATTGATCTAATCAAAATAAATTCTAATCTAGACAATTATGTAGAACTATTCTACAACTAGTCTAGACATGCATCAATCATATCTCATATGATATTTAAAATTAAATAATTTTTATTTGCTATTTATCAGATGTTATTATAACACTTATAATATCAGAAAATAGTAAATAAGAAGATCTAAAATATGATTTAATCAGATTAAATCAAAGACATGCAAAACTATTCTATAGAACTATTCTATTCTAGAACTAGTCATGCATATCTTCATGTTCTTAGATCCAAATCATTTAATTTTAATTTTTTTGATTTCAGATCTGATCACATCTCATGTGACATCTGAAATCACTTTATTTTCTAATTAAAATAAAATTAAAATCAGATCTAAACAATTTAGAACCATGGCTCTGATACCAGTTGAAGGGAAATCCTGATTTCCCGGTCCAGGTTCGTCCAGATCTGATTAGATCAAGAGATATATTTCAAAAATTTTTCTCTTGATCTCAATCAGATCTTGATATGTTTCAGATCTGATTCTTATTATTTTAATAAATAAAATAAAATAAGATAAATTAAATCAAATTTAATTTACCTGATTTGGGTAATCCTATTACCCTGTAGATGATCCTGATTGCAGCGGAAGGTTCTGGATCTTAGCCACGCAAGCGCCTGGCCTCTACCGGTATCCACTCGGGTTGGATCTGGAGATCCTCTTCTTCTCTATCACACCTCCAAAAATCAGATCTGGATCTGATCTGGAGGATCTTCAAAACTCTTTTGAAGATCTGCAGTCGTCCTTTTGCAGCAGCGCAGCCTTCTTGCTTTTGATCGCCTTTCCTTGATCTGAATCGCACCAACCTAAGTCCAAAACACCTTTTGGACGTGGAGAGCAAGGGGAGAAGAGACTATGGCATGGAGAAGGAGGGGAGAGGCAGCCTTGGGGCGTGGGGTTTCTCAATTGAATTGCACTTAGATTAGGGTTGGGCGCAGGGTCTTATTTATAGACCTCTTGTGATCCAACTCCTCTTCCTCTCAACCAATCACAACCCTTTGTGAAATCAGATCTAAATCTGATTGGTTGGAATAGAGACCCCTGGATTCCTCCTTAGAGGGCGCCTAAGACCAGTCAAACTGGATTCTTAGTAGAACTCTGATTGGAATCCAAAAGGGAGGTGGAGTCCTTGTCCAACAAGGACTCCTAGGCGCCTCCTACTTGGGCTCACGCCACCCTTGGCGTGCGCCCTTCTCCTTGCCAGGTTCTGGCAGGGGGACAGGCCCCCACCAGCTCTCCAATAGGTGCATGACATGTGGTCAAAAGTCAAAGGGTCAATGGTCAACGTTTGACCAGTCAAAGGTAGACTTTTGACCAAAGTCAAAGAACAAGAAATGGCAGGTGACCAAAAATGGCAGGTAATGTCTTACAAATAAGACAACCTATTCTGACTTGGACAACCTCCAGTCAGACCATATGAAGGCCTCTGATTGAGCACAAACTCCTTTGGCTCAGTCAGGACAACTTATTTATGATAGTAAAAGAAGAACGTTAGGTTCAATCGAGTGCTAGCACGATTTCCTTGAACCTAATTGAATCTCATTCAGATCAATTGAACTAGATCAGTTCAATTGATGATCACCAGATTCAAACCCTTGTTTGTGTGACCCAGTTAGGTTCAGTTCTGTATGGTAATGGGATATGTCATGATCTCTATCATAGACATCATCGAAACTCCTTTCGATGGATCAGAACTCTTCTGATTCGAACAGCTAGAATGATCGATCATCTAAATCATTCTAATTGCTCCCAAAATCCACCAGTGACACCTAGCAGTATATGGTGGCAACCCATCAGAGCTGAATGCGAACCTCTTGGTGCAGCTACCTGTGTGATTAAGTTCTTCTATCTTGAGCCCCGATCAGATTAGGGTTAAGGTGAACTCGTCAAACCCTAGTCTCTGTCATATGATGTAATCATTCGATTCGAGTCCAATGTGAAAATCTAAATAGAAACTCTTTCTATTATTTCACTCTGCCATGGCCATGGGCTTTCTGGACTTGATTCTCATGATCATCATAGGGCTGCTCCTCTACCACCGAGGTAGATAGATCCCATCTTGATGCAATCCAGTTCCTACAATGAACATGCTATAGCCAACATACACCTCAGGGTTCCATATGGCTAGGAGACCGAGTAATGGTGTAGTCAAACTATAACACCCTCAAGGTGAACTGCCGATGCATCTCAGGTCAAAGAACCAGACACACTACTGCAGCATCGAGTCAGTCATTGACGAGAAGGTAGACTTCCTAATGACTACTCGAGGTGGTCACGCTCAGTGCCCTCGTTCTCTAACGAGTACCTGTACTCTCGCTCCGGTGTCTCCACACCGTAGACTCAAGACTCATCTACTAAAGAGAAGCGATCGTACACCAACCTTCCGGATCAATCACCATCCTCGTGATGATCCTATGGTCGGGAGCTGTTTATGAGTTAATAATGATTATTCATGTCTTAAATTTTCAACTCTTGAAAATATGAATTATCATTACCATTAACTCAAAGGATGTATCACAGACACTAAATACACAGGTGTGATAGAAAATAACCCATTTTATTAATTATAGTCAAAATTATAATTTTGCCCCTAGAAGTGTATTACAAGTGTCAGCCAATTCTGGCTTCTAGGGCACATATATCTAACATTTGTGCCGTGGGAGGAGCTTTGGGGGACTTATCATAGTTGAATTTGGAGCAAGGAAGAAGGAGACAAAAAGCTCCATTCATAAAGACAAAAATATTTTAAAATAACAAAATAACCAAAGAATCCAATGACTACAGACACAAATCCTTTAATTCATGATGTCAACAATCATATGCTTATTCATAGTACCACATGGCATCAATGGAGTCCCCTTGTTAGATATATGTGCCCTAGAAGCCAGAATTGGCTGACACTTGTAATACACTTCTAGGGGCAAAATTATAATTTTGACTAAAATCAATAAAATGGGTTATTTTCTATCACATATGTGTATTTAGTGTCTGTGATACATCCTTTGAGTTAATGGTAATGATAATTCATATTTTCAAGAGTTGAAAATTTAAGACATGAATAATCATTATTAACTCATAAAATGCTCCCGACCATAGGATCATCACGAGGATGGTGATTGATCCGGAAGGTTGGTGTACAATCGCTTCTCTTTAGTAGATGAGTCTTGAGTCTACGGTGTGGAGACACCGGAGCGAGAGTACAGGTACTCGTTAGAGAACGAGGGCACTGAGCGTGACCACCTCGAGTAGTCATTAGGGAAGTCTACCTTCTCGTCAATGACTGACTCGATGCTGCAGTAGTGTGTCTGGTTCTTTGACCTGAGGTGCATCGGCAGTTCACCTTGAGGGTGTTATAGTTTGACTACACCATTACTCGGTCTCCTAGCCATATGGAACCCTGAGGTGTATGTTGGCTATAGCATGTTCATTGTAGGAACTGGATTGCATCAAGATGGAATCTATCTACCTCGGTGGTAGAGGAGCAGCCCTATGATGATCATGAGAATCAAGTCCAGAAGCCCATGGCCATGGTAGAGTGAAATAATAGAAAGAGTTTCTATTTAGATTTTCACATCGGACTTGAATCGAATGATTACATCATATGACAGAAACTAGGGTTTGACGAGTTCACCTTAACCCTAATCTGATCGGGGCTCAAGATAGAAGAACTTAATCACACAGGTAGCTGCACCAAGAGGTTTACATTCAGCTCTGATGGGTTGCCACCATATACTGCTAGGTGTCACTGGTGGATTTTGGGAGCAATTAGAATGATTTAGATGATCGATCATTCTAGCTGTTCGAATCAGAAGAGTTCTGATCCATCGAAAGGAGTTTCGATGATGTCGATGATAGAGATCATGACATATCCCATTACCATACAGAACTGAACCTAACTGGGTCACACAAACAAGGGTTTGAATCTGGTGATCATCAATTGAACTGATCTAGTTCAATTGATCTGAATGAGATTCAATTAGGTTCAAGGAAATCGTGCTAGCACTCGATTGAACCTAACGTTCTTCTTTTACTATCATAAATAAGTTGTCCTGACTGAGCCAAAGGAGTTTGTGCTCAATCAGAGGCCTTCATATGGTCTGACTGGAGGTTGTCCAAGTCAGAAAAGGTTGTCTTATTTTGTAAGACATTACCTGCCATTTTTGGTCACCTGCCATTTCTTGTTCTTTGACTTTGGTCAAAAGTCTACCTTTGACTGGTCAAATGTTGACCATTGACACTTTGACTTTTGACCACATGTCATGCACCTATTGGAGAGCTGGTGGGGGCCTGTCCCCCTGCCAGAACCTGGCAAGGAGAAGGGCGCACGCCACCCTAGGCGTGTGCCCAAGTTGGAGGCGCCTAGGAGTCCTTGTTGGACAAGGACTCCATCTCCTTTTTGGATTCCAATTAGAGTTCTTCTAAGAACCAACTTTGACTGGTCTTAGGCACCCTCTAAGGAGGAATCCAGGGGACTCTATTCCCACCAATCAGATTTAGATCTGATTTCACAAAGGGTTGTGATTGGTTGGGAAGGAAGAGGAGTTGGATCACAGCTTAGTCTATAAATAAGACCCTGCGCCCAACTCAGATTCTAAGAATGAATTCAATTGAGAAACCCCACGCCCCAAGGCTGCCTCTCCCCTCCTTCTCCATGCCATAGTCTCTTCTCCCCTTGCTCTCCACGTCCAAAAGGAGTTTTGGACCTTGGTTGGTGCGATTCAGATCAAAGAAAGGCGATCAAAAGCAAGAAGGCTGCGCTGCTGCAAAGGACGACTGCTCATCTTCAAAAGAGTTTTGAAGATCCTCCAGATCAGATCCAGATCTAATTTTTGGAGGTGTGATAGAGAAGAAGAGGATCTCCAGATCCAACCCGAGTGGATACCGGTAGAGGCCAGGCGCTTGCGTGGCTAAGATCCAGAACCTTCCGCTGCAAACAGGATCATCAACAGGGTAATAGGATTACCCAGATCAGGTAAATTAAATTTGATTTAATTTATCTTTTAATTTTATTT